>JBBPDC010000028.1:9623462-9633753 GCA_037974485.1 Hemigrammopetersius urotaenia
CCCATCAATATATTTAACGGAGAAGCCAAAATGCTCCCACACATGTGATTTAAATTATCCTGGAGGGTTCTCGAGCTTCGTGCACCATTCAGCTGAGCTTTTATTTTTCTTTCGGATCTTCGGATCACATGCGTGCCAAACCATGGAGAGGGATCGGTTCGGATCACGGATCAACAGTGATCCGTTGCACCACTACTGTAAACCCATATAGATGATAAAAATCTTTAGAGAATCCATGAAGTTCATAATGGCAACACTAATTTGCACATTTACTGACAAATGACAAAATCAGACAGCAATAAGGATAGAAGGGAGACAAGATAATATCATTGAACAGTAGGATGGAACCTCCATGAGCAGCATTAAGTTGGAAGATCTAAGATGTTTTGGGGTCTTGCTGAAAATATGAAATGGCTTCCTAAACCTACTCGGTTTCGTACGGATCTTCTGGCAGGATAATCACCCAAAACATCTCAGAATCCAAAATGGTTGAATGACCACAGAATCATGCTTTTGACAAGGTCTCCTCAATTCAATGAACTACAGCCTACTGAAATCCCTACCTGCAGAGATGATGTAATGAGCAGTGGTCTTAGATTGCTTCCTCTGCATTCTCCCTTCTTATCAAGCATTACAGGAGCAGACTTAATGCTGTTATGTACGCAAAAGGGAGGATGCACACAGCTGCAGATGCAGGGGTCCCAATCATTTTCTTAAACCTAATTTTCTTTAATTAAATATGAGATTTCTCTCATATTTCTCTCAGCATGGAATTAACTAATGACAACAGAGAGGACACTGCTTCATAATATCATTATCTTTTTAACTCGCCTTTACCAATAATTATGGAGCTGACACTACATGATGGTCATGCTGTTAAGTTGTGAAACTAAAACAGTTAAAAGACCACCACATGCATCAGGCAGAACACATGCCAGCAGACACAGGCCTAGAAATGATCAACCCAGAAATTGGACTGAAAAGTGGACAGCAGTAGAGGAATTTGGAAACTCCAGGAATTTGGAAACTTTCCATTGGAATTAACAGGAATTTATGGAAATTAACAGGAATAAATTGGAAGCTTGGGAACATAAAATATAGTTGGTAAAGACATACTGTAACATAATTAAAGCTAATGCAAACACAGTTGAGTATCTATGCTTTTTCTCAATCACAGGCGTATAGCACACTACTTACTGGGGGCTATTGAGGCCACACCCCCTAAATGTATCACATGCACAATGATTTCTAGAATTCTAAACTACTAAAGCTACTTTTTGAGACCACAGCACAGATACAAACCATACAAGGTACACATTTGAGCCCATGAGACATAGGTTTAGGTCTAGTACGATTTAAAGATCTTATGAGCCAAGTAATATTTGATCTATGGTGTTGAAGTTGCAACTATCTAAATTCAAATGTTGCGAGGTAACTGGAAAACCAGATATGCTAAATGTAAGCTAGCTAGAACATTTTCTTTAAAGAGGCTAGTTTATCATGATGCTAGCTATTGCGAATGTGATGCTGTTTCTTCCGCCTCCTGCTAGATGTAACCATGCAAGGTTTTATACATCAGTTGTAAAATATTTTGAAGACCATTCCATTTGTTCGGCCAAGTATCTACATATCTGCATTGCATTAGAGTTTTTTTCACACATTTTGTCATCTTATTCAACAGAAAAATACCACGTACACCATCCAGTGTGTGGAGGCAATTCACACCAGCTAATGTTGATATGTCCAAAATTCCAGAACTAAAGTTCCCATGGAAATTTACCAGGAATTGTCCACCCCTTTGTAGCCCCAGACAGCAGCAGATTCTATTGACTACAAGTGAAACGCAGAGGAGATCAATGCAGCAGCCATGCTAAGGGACAGCTGAGTGCGGCTTTAATGAAACTACAGAATGGATCTCTAACCCCTCGCTTCATTATCAGGCACAGCAGGAAAGGATACAGAGAGCTATACTTTTTTTGTCCCGGTGTGTCCTTGGCATCAGAAAGATAATCTCTCAGATCTCTTCAGCCGTGTAACCTTTTGACCCCTTGCACAATGCTCCATACCCCGGCAACTCAGCACTGGTATCCATGGAAACCCCAGAATGCGGAAGGATTTTTCTTTTCCGTGATTGATTTGTTTTCTTTGAGCACTTAATTGGGAACGGATTCTGAATGTCTCATTCACTAATTACTGGGTCATACCTCTGAAGCAAAGTGTGCAGTATCTTATATCCAAAAACTACTCCTTTGACCAAAGGAGCACTCAAAAGATATCTACAAACAAGCGAACGAGGTAATCTAATCACGGGCCTCCAATTCAGTGTTTGTTAAATCAGAGTGGATCACATGTCTACAAAGATACGCCAGATGCATTGGAAATCAACAACTTTTCAATGGTTTCATCATCAATAAAGTATCTCTGAAGACCTGAGCTTCCTGTGCTCACTCACACGCCCTCAATACAACTACAGCTTGTACTACTCCACAGCAAGGAAGAATGGAATCATTCCCAACCACTTTTCACCTTTGCAAAAACAGGAGGCTGCACTAATGAGATCTTGCTCTGAATGGCAAAAGAGTTAAAGATGACATCCTGGAAGAAAGGTAGTATGACCTCAAGGCATGTCAGACCACTTGAGAGATCTGCTTCATCAAAAAAGTTGGGCTTGCAAGAATGTGAAATTGATGAGAATGGGGGGGGAAATGATGCGATCAAAAAAAAAAAAAAAAAAAAGTATAATCAGTCAATTTCCAAGACACAGACTAATCTAGTCCTCACAATATTTTTTCCACTGGATTTTCCCCCAGTCAGAATACTGTGTAGTTTATATTCTATGTAGAAAACTGAATTCTCATTTTACACGTGAGGTATAACCACTACGAAACACTTAACATGTTCATTTACCCCAGAAAATACCCCTTTATTTGAATGAAGTGGTCGTTAATTAGTGAAACCAAATCCTAAATTTGACCTTAAAATTAGATTTAAGGCAAGAGTGTGAGGTAATTCAGGAGGTTGTTTATTATTTTAAAATTTAATAAAGTAGGGAGAAATTTCAGTAGTTTTATGCCTTAATATTAGTCACTTAAGCACCTTTTCCCTTTATATTCCATAATTTCCTGCATGGGAAATTAAGGTCAAAAGGTTATTTTAATTTAACACATTTAGATTCGTAGTGAATTCTGCCACCATTTTCAGGACTGAGAGAATCCATTTCTTTTTTGTGTGCTGTACAGTTTGATATAAGATCAGCCATTAAAAAGAAAGTAAAGGTTTTACTGTCCTCAAAACTGCCCGCAAGTCACCAGCCAAACGAAAGTTTATCTTCTTTTATTTGAACAGTAACAATAACCAACTCTAACCTTCACTGTGCAAAATCTGTAATAACAATCACTTAGATCAACATCACACACAACCTCATGGAAGGGTTCACTGATAAATCTACATAAAGTAAAGAAACAAATGTATTTTATTCAATACTTTAAAAATAGCGTCATGCACTCTTGAGAACATGCCGTTACAGCACTAAAGCAGCAGGCATCGGTAGCCTACCATTACTCTGAACAACCTAACATTACTCTTAATAGGTTTTCACTAGAGCAGGGGTTAGAACTGCACTCAAGTTTTTCACCATCACTTATTTCTCTAGTGATTTACAGTGGTAGGCATGTGCAGAGTCGTGCAAAGACACACTGAATTGAGGAAAGCCCATGTGTTCCGTGTATCGAGTTTTAAAGGCCTCAAAGTCAGTGATTACATATTTATATTTTAAAATCCTCAATCCTCAATGTCATGATGCGGATCATGAACAGGAGTGTCCACTCTTTTCCACCACGGGCCGGTTTAGCTTCAAGTGTTCATTCTAAGATCCTACTTGTTTTATCAACTGGTCACAGTCCGGCAAATGGTCATGTGTACTAATGCAACCACACCGTCCCCTTGACGCTAAGACCACTGCCATTATTGAATCTCTTGATTCCCTTAAGAGCTGTTCAGCAAAATAAGTAAGTAAGGTGTGTGAGGGAAAAACAAGGCCCACATAATGTCAAAACCGTAAACCACCAGAATATTTGTCATTAAACCAAACATTTATGAACCTTAGTTTAAAAATAAAGGCAAATTAAATGCAGACATACAATTCGAGTGGCCTATCTGTCAGGGAAACTCGCCTGAAGTGACTCAATCCAAAACCTTTAATAATGTTATCTTTAACAATGTTACTCGCAAATCTTGCACTGAAAATGTAATAATCTGCAGCTGCTGAACCCAAGAACAGTCATATTCTATGAACACCTAACCTAGTCTGATCTCAGCAAGGCAGCCAAGAAAAAAAAAACATCTCTCAAACACAGAGCAACATTGTGAAACATCTCATCAAGTAAACCTTTCCTTAAATGGCCCCTGGTATTTTCAACAAAACATGGAAATACAAAGTTTCGTTCCAACAGTGACAATACATGCAGCAAAAGAAACCACATAACCGAGTGTATTTCTGTATTCTAAACAACTGGAGGTGGTTTGATGCAAGGGGCTGCTGGATTAGTGAAGCAGTTTACACAAAGCTTCCTGACAGGAGTGTATTTCTTCTTAGTCACATGAGCCCTGAGGAAAAATTGAAGCAGCAGCTTTGGACACCAAGCATGTTCTGGCTTATCAACGACGCCTGGGATAACGAACTATCATTCTGACGCATGCACTAAAAAAACATCCCTCCAAGTTCCAGTTATGGGTGCTGCGAATTACTGTATTCCCAGTCCTCATCTCGCTACCTGTTAACTAACCGGCAATAAATGAGCCGTGAAAGCAGCTAGAGGAGGTCGCCAGCCGCCGCCCGAGAGCATAGCTGCTTGCTCCTCTGTGCTTGCTCCTCTTCTCTTGGTAATTACAGGCCCGCATCCCCACATAGCAATTATAGATCATTTCCACAAGGATGTGGAAACTCTCCCACCATGTCCCCCCACACTTCTCACCCACTCCCGTTCACTTGTATTTTTTTCTCTTCCTTCCCACTCTTGCTGCCTCTTGGAAAGGCCACCACCGACATCCCATTCGCACACCGTGCCACAGAAGAGACCCAGCGATCCAGACCTTTGAAAAGCCCCTTAAGAAAACGACCCATTGAAACATTACGGAAAATGCATCAAGGCATGCCAACACGACAAGAGCCTCGCGGTTTAACTACTTCAAGATCAATGGGGTAAGTCATGAAGAGGTGCGGCTCGGTGCTATCGTTCACGACATCAAAAAACAAGTGCAGGTGTTGAGAGTGCTTGGAGAGATTTCTTTAAGAGTCTGCTTTGTTTCAGAGAAGGTTTTAAAGGGAGAGCGCCTGACAATAAGATGCAGCAGCGGCAGCAGCAGCGGCGCCGAGCCATCCGCCTCCAGACTCAGGCAGAACGTGGGTGTATGGAGTGGATCCGTGCCTCGTCTTATAAAACCCATTTTGTGAGGCGCACCGTTCCAAATGACGGTCAGAAAAACGTCGAGAAACGCAGTCCTCCCAGGCCATAAGCATTCGAACCGTGCTACAGAAGTTGTGCCTTAAGAACTGCGCCAAAATCTCATCTCAGTCGCAATCATGCATTGTTATGCAATGAAGAAACAAACGAGCCAGGAAGTCTTGATGGTACAATGGTAAATGCACTGGAAGTCACTGCGGCTGAGCTGTCAGCAGAGGGTAATTACAGTGGACATTTAAAGTGAGGCGGATAACTAAAAGGTCTCTCTCTCCCCAAAAGCCTTTTAGGAGAGCTAAACAAAAGAGAAAAGAGTTTATGGTTCTGCCTCCAAGGTTTTTACTGTGCATTCCTGTTTACAGAGCGCTCATCAGTTCCTGAACATCGCCCTCCCCTTCCCTCCACTCTCACTCTCGACCTATCCATCCCCCTCTGTATCTTATATTCTCCCTTTCTGTCATGACACGACAATGACAGAAATACTTAATAGCATGTTGTTGCTAAGAAACCACCTGTCTAGATTTCCCCACATGAACAGTGTAGTGCAGTGTAGTGCAGTCCTCTCGCTCTCTTTTTTTCATCCTGTTCTCTTTTTTTTTAAACAGATCACCCTCTTGGTGATTACAACTAATATAACATGGCTCAGTCTACTAGTGCCCAGATTATGACGACCCTGCAATCAAGCAGAATTGGAGTAGGGGTTAAAAATATCTAATCAGATTTCAAAAATGAAACATAACGAGCAATTGATTATAACCTTCAGGCATAAAAGAATGGTCCAGAGTGCTCTTCAAATTAAATAATGCCAGAAAAACAGCTATGGACACACCTGCACTCAAGTGACCTTTTTCCTAAAGAGTCCCAAAAGACTTTTATTAGAGGGCAGTGCAGCCAGAGTTGCTTCAGTCAACTCAGTCAAAGATCTGCAGAAAAATATCACTAATAACTGATATTATTTAAAACCATGGGTATATTACTGTAACACCAATTATATCTAGTTTGCTCCAGAAGGGGGAACAAAGCTCAAGGCTTTCTTAAACCAAATATTTTGTTTTACAGACCAAAAAGTGTACACTGAAACCAACTATTATACAAGAAGAAATCACTGCTTATAGTTTGTTCGCTCCTTGTAATGCTCGGAGCTCCAAGCTGAAGTAGAGCCCCCGACTCCCCAATACAAGCACAGCACTGCTGCAGGGATTTTTTTTAAGCAGCTGCCTGAAAGGTACGCTTTTAAAAAAGTTAAATGATAGAAAATGAATAGACCTATTTAATAAAAAGTGCAACAGGGAGAAAGTTTCAGCACTTCTGATGTCTACAAATTGACACGAATAAAAATGGACCCACCAGTTTCAAAGACATTTTTGAGAAACAATGTATAAATTCAGCTGTACAAATATATCCCAATATATTTACTGCTCAAAAAAATAAAGGGAACACTGAAACAACACAATGCAACTTCAAGTCAATCACACGTCTGTGAAATCAAACTGTCCACTTAGGAGACGTGTGATTGACTTGAAGTTGCATTGTGTTGTTTCAGTGTTCCCTTTATTTTTTTGAGCAGTATATAAATTAGGGATGCACCGATTGCAATTTTCTTGGCCGATTCTGATTACCGATTTTTTTGTAAGTGTGATCGGCCGATACAGATTTTTCCGATACCGATTTTTTCCCCCAGACAACAGAAAATTTGAGCTGCTGCATGTAGTCATGCAGGTTTTTAATGTAACGTGGTACTTACTTTCCCTGTTTAATTTTATTATAGTGACATATGATAGTAGCAGCTCTACAGCAAATACAAACAAACATCTAATTTTCTTTAATATAAAGATTGTTTTTTCATAACAAATTTCCTTTACAAATTTAAATAAATAAAATGTAATACATAAACAAATAAATAACCAACCCCCCCCCCAAAAAAACGGTTTGAAATCGGCAATACGTGCGAGTGATCGGTGATCACCGATCAGGCCAAAAATCGGCCGTTTCCGATCAGTGACCGATCAATCGGTGCATCCCTAATATAAATAAGTCTCAAGTATGAATCAAGTCACCTTTCCAAAATGGAAGCAAGTGCTGAGCCAAGAGTTGAACCAAACCTGAAAATGAGTATATCATAACATTCCTATTCTGTAACTACCCTCAGTGAAACCACAAAGCATATCCTGAAATTTGTACACTGCCACACCCTGTACCGTAGGGTGTTGTCTACAGTGCATGCGAGAGAGAGAAACAGTGTACTGTATAGGCTGTGGAGAGGATTGTCAAGAAAATGGACTGCGAAATCAAAAGTAAAATCAAATCTCATTTCTAATCCAATTTTCTGATTCGTTCCACCCTCGCTACAGAAAGCAGTTTAAAACAGAAGACCCATTCAATGTCATGTGATCCTTTCCATCTTATCTTTGCTCATAACCTCACAGTACTGGCATGCACAAAGCCAGGACCACACCTACTAATTTCCACTGCAGAACACACCAACATGGCAGTTGTACCCAAACAAGCAAAGTTCCCCACGCTAGACTCGTGGGGAGAGGTGTGGAGGCACTCCCTTCTCAAGTACCGTTTTCTGCCGAGGCCTCTGACAAGTTGCACCCTGCCCTGAGCGCAGCAACAGGTACTGTTTATCCACACATCCCCTCCCTTCACAAACCCTCACTTAGCAAAGGGCTGCCAGCAACTTGCAGGACTTGGCTGGCACAAGGTGATTTTCGCTCCCTCTCCTTCCCCAATGGAGGACGGCTTAGTCTGGCAAGCATGGGGTGGATTAAGATCAGAACGTCATCTGGGTGAAGGTGAAGCCACCCTACCCCCTGCAGCTCCATGAAAAACATGATCATGCCTGGAGCTCATCAACCTGGTGAAGCCTACAGCTGTCAGGATTTGCCTCCATTTAGATATTTAAAGTGATCGTTCTAGGTAGAAAAATGTAATTTAAACACAAGACAAAAATAGCCAAGAACTAAACAAACCCTAACAATTCCAGAAAGATTATACCTGATTAATTAGGACTGTACATACTGTGATTACATACTGAAATCACATCCTGCTTGAACTGTTATGCAATCTCAAACAGACTTACTAATGAGGTTTCTGACAGGGATGGACTTTTTAAACAAAAATATTCATTCAAAGATCATTCGCTCACTGTCAGAACGTGGAGGGAATGCATCAAAAGATATATTAAACAATGTGCCAGTGTGGGGTTAAAGGGTGGGGCTTTTGGGGGTGAGCAATGATGCTGTGGGGGTGGTGGCTTAAAAGAAGGATTTTTTCCCCAATTAGAATTCTGATTTTTACTATTAGAATTCACCCACAGAGGTACAGTTGATAGCGGTTGCCTCACACCTCCAGGGTTGGTGGTTCGAATTTGGGTCCTGGCCTCGCATGTGCGGAATTTGCATGGAGGGGATTCCTCTTTCCCGAAGACCACTCACACCTACGGGGAAACCCTGCGAGTGAACGCTGTGTGTGCCCTGCAGTGGGGTGAGTCCCTGCCTCATGGCCATTGATAGGCTCCAGGTACCCACGACCCAAGTATGGATTGAGTATTTGCAGAAAATGAGTGAGAGTGGGTGAATTTTGCTTATATTTTTGGTCAAGATTTTAAAAATAATGCAATAAGAGTTCTTGAGCAAGATTCCTCAACAGCAAGTCCTGTCTGGAGGGGATATTGTTCTATCCATGCTTCATGTATGCATGCAACCGATAATGACAACCTGTGGCATAGTTTGTTTAAATACAGTTAAGATGGCTTTGTTGTCGTATATTCCATGCTATAATAAACCTGTAGTCAAAGGTTAAGAACAGCATGTCATTGTCTCCTTTTCAGCTCTGTTTTAGTCCAACAAATAAACACAGTCAGCTGAAAAGACGAGCTCTGTTTCGCTCTAAACTGCATGGCTAAATTATAATTACCCCCATTCTCAGGGTCACTTGCGTGTTAACGCGCACAGATTTGCTGGTCCTCGCATAGATGTTTTTTGGAAATGTAGCTTTGGCCTCCTGCCCACACAGAAACAGTATTTTTGGTTCCTGAAAATGTAGCTTTTGGAAAGCGCTCTTCAGGGTGGAGATATTTCAGACTCACTTTCTATGTTTATATGGATGCTTTTGAAAAAGCTGACAGCAGGTGCATGGTTTTGTTTGACATGTGGTTGCGAGACATGGCTGGTGACCAGGATGTTTGTGTGCCCTGTAATATCAGATATTGAACACAAAAACCATTCAAAATAACTGGAACAATATTCTACCTCCATACTAGTTCCTGGACTGCTATGTAGGTTTTGTTCGTTTGTTTTAGGTATGGGTCATGATTTTTGAATATTGAAAAATCATGAGCCACACCTAAAACAAACCCGATACATTATTTAAAAATATATCAAATAGCAGAAATATCAAATACCAATAAAACATGGTTTTATATACTGTTTTCAAATCATGATATGAGGTGAAGTAGCCATTTATAGTCACGCGTGAACACATGATAGCACACAGTGTGAACAATGTCAAATTCTTTCTCTGCATTGTGTTCCTTACTCAAGGGTACCTCTGTTGTGCCACTAGCAGTCCCGAGATTCGAATCCACAACCTTCTGATTGCAGGGGCAGCTCCCTAACCACCAGGTGCCCCAAAGATCATTATAATCATTATAATTATTCTATAAATACATTATATTTGCATTTCTGCATATTGTATTAAAAGTTGTAGATTGGTGTTTAGGGGTGTAACGGTACACAGATGTCAGGGTTTGGTACGTACCTCGGTTTTGGGGTCACGGTTCGGTGTGGTTCACGATACAGCAAAGTTAAGCAACAAAAAGTTCTAAA
>JBBPDC010000028.1:9633853-9646299 GCA_037974485.1 Hemigrammopetersius urotaenia
TACATGTATGTGTATGTATGTATGTGTGTGTTTTATATAGGTGATCTATCTACCTATAAAAAAAATATATATATATATATTTAAAAAAAATTATTTTTATATATACTTTTCACAAATTATTTAACTAAGGGTTAACAGAAGATGAAAAAAAACAATTGTTTTAGTTTAAGCCTCCGCTGCTGGATTGAGTAATTGAAATTTATTGTTCCACATGATTCCGTATTCATATGAAAATTTCATTTTCAGCAATTCTGTTCAGATGGGAACCATAGGGCCCTGCAAGCTCTGTCACTATCAGCTGGTTTTAGTTGTATCTCTGCAAATCAGTTTTGGGAAAGAAGTGCTATCCCGTGTTTCTGATCATTGCGCAATCCAGTGTGTGATCAAGGGCAGGCAGAAACGTTTTCAGGAGCACTTCAAGCAGAGGTGAAGGGGTTAGTTAGTCGGGGGTGCTCTCTCACGCGAAACATATGAAAACAACGACGACACAGCAGGAGGTCAAAAATGCACGTGACTGAGAAGTGATACTTACATGGGTAATTTAACTCAAACCAAACAAACCACTTAGCGATAGAATGATGATGAACAAAGAACAAAGTACACTGGTGGATCAGGTAATGATAGCCTGAGGGGAGTACATTAAGGAGACAAAGAACAAAGGCACTTTAAAGAGACACTGTACATGTGAGAAAACCCACTTACTGTTTCTAAATGTCTGGGGATATAACTCCAGAAATGACAAAGAAAGAAAGAAAAAAACACTCAATTAGCTACAAACTAAGATGCTGTGGGCAAAAGCCACAGGAAAACTGCACTGATCAGCCACAACATTCAACCTCCTGAGACCCGGCCCATTCATTTATGTCCTTTATAGTGGACATTTTGTTCACCTGTATCTTCCCATCAAGCCCTATAGGACATCCTGGGCTTTCCAGAGATGTGTCATGTTTGCATGCTGGTAACAAGGACTGCAATGGCAAGACATACACAAGGTGCACCAAATGCAAGATGTTCCTCTTTATAACCAACAAAAAAACAGGCTTCCAGGCCTATCACAGCTAAAATACCCAGAGGATGTTCTACGACTTATAATTCACTGTTGAACTAAAATACAGGTTTCGTTGTCCTTGCAAGCAACAAGCAACTGAAGAAATCGTGGACATGCTGGGAAATTAAAATGGCAAAAAAAAAAAAGAAATTTAAATTGTAAGCTGTTTTTTTAGGCCCAAAGAAATAGAATATCACACAAAAATAGAAATTTTAAGACACTATTTTCTTCAGTTCTCAGGAGGATATACCACTGACAGGTGAAGTGAAAAACATTGATTATCGTAGTACAATGGCATGTCAAATGGTGGGCTGTATTATGCAGCAAGTGAACAGTCTGTTCTTGAAGCTGATGGGTTTGAAGCAAAAATGGGGAAGCAAAACTATTAGAGTGACTTTGACAAGGGCCAAATTGTAATGAATCAGATCATCTCCAAAACAGTAGGTCTCCTGGGGTGTTCCAATGCATGCACTGGTTAGTACCTACCAAAGGTGATCCAAGTAAGGCCAAATAGTGAACAGAATCATGGGCACCCACACGTCATTGATATGAATAAGGAGTGAAGGCGTCAGGTTTGATCCCACAGAAGAGCTACTGCAGCAGAAATGGGGCATGAGAGCATCAGAACTGGACCACTGAGCAATGGGAGAAGGTGGCCTGGTGTGATGAATCATGTCTAAAGCCTAGTATGTGTGCACCATGTACCGGAGAAAGAGGATCCCACAGTAAAGTGGTCCCTTATAGTCATGCGTGAACACACCACAGCACTGCGTGCAATTCTTTCTCTGCATTTAATCCATTCACCACAAGTGAAGCAGTGGGCGCCTGGTATTCGAACACATGACTTTCCGATTGCAGGGGTAACTCCCTAACCACTAGTTCGCCAGCTGCAAGAAGGATAGGAAACTCAAGGTTTTGCCATTCATGTGGATATTACTCTCACATGTACATTTACGGCATTTATCAGATGCTTTTATCCAAAGCGACTTCCATTCCCTATCTACAGGGGGCAGTCTCCCTGGAGCAACTTGGGGTTAAGGGTCTTGCTCAGGGAGGTGGTTTGCTGAAGACCACCAGGTACCACCTACCTGAACATTTGTTGCAGGCTAATTACACCACTTCACTGTAACAGTACTCTCTAATGGAAGTAGCCACTTTCAGCAGGAAAATACACTCTGCCACACTGCAAACAGTGTTCAGGAATGGTTTTAGGAGCATAACAAAGGTGTTGACTGGGCCTCGATCCAAATCTGATCGAGTAATTGTGGTATGTATGGAACAGAGTAGTCTAATACAGGGAGGTCCCACATCGCAACGTACAAAACCACTGCTAATTTCTCTAGGCCAGCGTTCCTTCAGAGGACTGTGCCTATACAGGTCAGACCTATTTGATCAGCACGAGGGGCTGCTCCACAGCATTATACTGGTGGTTTACTGTTATGGCTGATCAGTATAATGCAGTCTGCACTGGAAATTAAAATGTGAATCAATCCTTCTTGCAAATACAATCACATTAATAGGTTTCAATGAAGTACATTTAATACACCAATGAACAATTTAAATGAAGTACAATTGAAAAGAAAAGGCTTTTGCTTCACAGTCTGCTATTCCTGCTAATAGAAGTGTCCTATGAATGAATGCTTTAGTCTGCATTACTCATCTGATTTAAGTGCATGCGGTGTTTATAATATATAAACTAAGGCTAGGACATAATCTAAACAAATTTTATGCAGCTGACATTCAAACTTCTGCTTTTGGCATTACAATTTCGAAATATTTTTGTTTAGAGAATGTATATTTGCATGAGAAACTGGTAAGTGAATATGCTTTAAGGAGAAAGACATCCATCAAAAAGCAGAGCTATAGAACGTTGTCTTCAAAGGCCACCCACCTTTCTACCACCTTCAAGCTTTAAGATTATTACACTGCATCAAGCTCAAATCCAGAGGTCCAAAGAGCTAATCAATGTTCCAGCAATTAACCTGGACTGAATTAGATTAGAAGTGCTCAGCCGTGACTGCTGAAGATTCATCTCGTGTCCATGGAGCTGTACAACGCTGCTGGGGTTTTCCCCAATCCCATTACAGCAAGGCATCAGGTCAAAATTAGTTTTCAACTGTTAATGTTAATTTAATTCTCTCCGTATCAGCAAGAGTTATCTAGCGTACACACAAAAACGGCGTGTTGCAAAGAAAGGCTAGGTTACAGTGAGAAAGGAAAAGGGAAGCTCAGCATCAGAAAAAGAGGAATGAGATGCTCATATCGGCCAGAAGAGGGCAGTCTTTCACCAAAT
This sequence comes from Hemigrammopetersius urotaenia, assembly GCA_037974485.1. Lineage (NCBI taxonomy): Eukaryota > Metazoa > Chordata > Actinopteri > Characiformes > Alestidae > Hemigrammopetersius > Hemigrammopetersius urotaenia. Next base: position 9,637,195 of record JBBPDC010000028.1, read on the forward strand.
CTAGAAGAAGGATGCACGTTTGCCAGAAGAAAAATGTCAGAAGTATCTGGTTGTTTTGAAAATGATCAACAACCAGCTACTTTTGCCTGCTGCACACTGGGTTACAGTCGAAACCTCAACACGGACGATGAAGCAACATACCGACGGCGGCGGTGAACCTCTCCCAATCAAGGGCACATTTTCATAGCGAGGGTTTTCTCCAAACAGCATTGACTGGTTCCTAAACAACAAAGAGCAAGAAAATAATGGCTGGTGCACTTGGACAGATAAGGAATTATTTTCCTTATGCAAACTCTGTATTCATTCTTTGTATTATTTGTATAACATACTCTTTTATTCTATACTGTTGTGTTGTATAGCTTAATTCTATAGTTTTTTGCTTACTTTTTGTACTGTCACACTTTCTGCCGTAACAACAGAAATCTTCCCACTTGTGGGACTAATAAAGGCTCATCATATCTTATCTTACATGTACTCTGCAGCCGGTGCGGTGGAGGCGGTCTGCGGCGGTGGCTGCAGGCTGCTCTGGCTGCCCAAGCTGCTGCTGTAGCTGCAGAAGCTGTGTATGTTTGCTCGGCTTGGGTTGTAGGGGGCCATGCGCCTTGCCTGAGGATTAAAAGGGTCCTCCTCGTCTATATCATCATAATCCCTGTCCCTGCAGGTGGGCAGAGCAGAGCTGGCATCACTGGGCTTCAGGAGGAGTGCTGAGCGCACTGAAACAAGGTGGTGCTCTTACCTGCTGGCTATGAGGATGAACGCTCGTGGGATGGCACACAGCATGGTGCAGAAGGCACTGGCAGCCAGCAGGGAGAAGAGGCACAGATACAGCAGGCCTTCCACCCCGTCATAACAGACACCCACCAGAGCATCAAGGTAGTCCTGCAGGGGTCACAACATACACAGAAATCCTCATTTGGAGTGATGAGTTTATAGGAAAACATAATGCATCAATGACAAGAGAGGCAGCTTACTTTATGCAGGCTGCGACAGTCCAGCAGGGCAGTGAGCTGGTGCAAGTTAAACTCTGTGGAGTTCAGGAGCCGTTGAATGCCTAACAGGTCTCTCTGTGTGAGCATTGCATATGTTTGTAGATTAAAAGCAGTAGACATATACCAGGTTGTCAGTTATACCTACACTCACTGGCCATTTAAGCAGGTACCCCTGCCCTAAAAGAGCTATTTCTAGGTATCTAGTTACTGAATCTAGCCCAATTATGGCTGCCCAATTACCCCAGCCACCCATCACCTCTTCCATCAATGGAGGGTGGACCATTCTGAGAACAACAACACGGTAGTGGCTTATTAGTCCCTACCACCAGGACCTTGTAGGCTAAAATAACTGGTTTTTAGCAGCGCTTCTCAATATTTGCTGGCATTTTTATACTTTATTTTTTCCTCCCTGGTGGAATGGAATGTTTGCGATACATTTGTAGAAACCTGTGATGACTGTGAGCCTAATATATTTCTTCAGCTAGTATAGAATGTTAAAAAAACAAGAAAGATAAATAAGATATACCTCTGAGAAATATGATCATACAGACACTGCATGTAAAAATAATAAATAATAATGTAGTAAAACTGGAGCCATGTTTCTAAAGGCAAATAATCAGGAAAGATAAGGGGAAAATAAAATAAAATGCCCTTAAACTTACAGTAACTAGACCTTTGTTAAAAATGGCCATGCTGCACAAAAAATGCACACTGTACTGTGAAAGAACTTACGATTTACATGTTAAAATGTGTAAATAATGTGGTGATAGGACAAAATTGTGAAATATTACAAGGGCAGCTTGCACGTTATGAATGAAAATTCCTGAAGAGACTGGATAGTGTGTTGCACTGATACAGGTGCAGTTGTATTGCTGGGGTTTTCACATGTTGATTTTACTGCTGAATTGAGAATAGTTCACCATCCAAAATAAAAAAAGAGAGTGGACGAAAGAGTAACCACTGATGAGGGAGTAAAGGAAGACCACCACAAATTGGGAAAAAAGATAAGCTATGAAGTTTAACTAGTCGGCTTGACAAGTTAGGTGTTTCTAATAAAGTGGCCAGGCCTCGGCTGTGGGCCTGCTCTTACCTCGGCGGTGGGGAAGACAGAGATGGAAAACTGCAGCAGACCTTGCACTTGAATCTGCATGGTTGTCAGTGACCTCTGGAAGATGGTCAGAGACTGCAACACAGAATTCAAGGATGGGCTTTATCACATGCTTTTAGATGTACTTAAGCAGAGATTTCCTGTAATCTGAGACATCCCCTGCCTCCCTCATCCAGGGTATGAAATGTATTTAACTTTTGGATTTGTATTGGGTGATTGAAAGGCGGATTACAATCATCTGCTTACACTCTGAATGTAAATCCGTTAATGGTTACAGTCTCCATCTGCTTCTAACTATGTGCCCGTGGCTCATGCATTATGCCTCCGAGAGGTTTACTTAAGAAATGTTTAAAACAAGTTTCGACGACCTAAAATAAAGCTTACAATCCCGTGAAAGCTTTTAAAGGAATCCCACGGGCGCTCTATAGACGCCAGACAAAGCTAATTACCACAAACCCACAGACTAAAAGGATTCCCTTTGATCAAAGTTTATTTCCATATCGCCTTTAAGTAATTAAATTAAGCATGCTGATATTTTAACCGTGCCATAATAATGGGTTTAACATGGAGCTTTCTCTCAATTAACCGGTACAATTATGCCATGGGCTGCTAATAATTGCCCTGCTTGGGATGCCTGAGAGGAATTCATAAGCAGGCTGCATGCATGACTTACCTGCTGAAAGGGATTGGGCAGGGTCTGGCTGCAGTAAAGGTAGTAGTGCACCACATCTGCAAGGCATAACAACAAAGCATGAATGCTCTCGGAACTCTGGAACTCTGGATCAGTACCTCGCTAACTATTCATCATGCCTGCAATCAGCATTCAGGTGTATGTCTACGCTTAATGTGCACAAAGTCAAAGCCAAAACGAATGACCTGCCTTCACTTATGAATTCCTTGGTTTGATTCACGATGAACTTGTCAGGAGACACGCAAAAGTCACTGGTGCCCTAAGACAACAAGCAAAGAGCGTATATATTAAGGCTGTAACGGTACATGTATTCGTACCGAACCATCACGGTACATGGGTCACGGTTCGGTACATGTCTTTCGGAGAATACACGGTACGACAGAGAAGACGTGATTGAAGTAATACGGAATCACAGAGGGACCAAAAAGCGCAAGTAAATCATAAACCTGGGTCGTAGTGTGGTGCAACAGTGCCACCTACTGGCGTAACACTTCTGCTGCCTTACACATACATGAAAATATAAGCAAGAATGTGTGTTTACTGGTTAATACACTGCTGTTTATTTAAAATAAATGAAAACAAACCAAGCCTCATTATTTAGAACTTTTTGTTGCTTAACTTAACTTTGTATCGTGAACCGTACCGAACCGTGACCCTAAAACCGCGGTACGAACTGAACCCTGACATCTGTGTACCATTACACCCCTAGTATATATATATATATATATGAGAGAGAGAGAGAGAGAGAGAAAGAGAGAGACCAACAGACACAGACAGACAGACACAGACAGAGACAGAGTAATGTATACATGAATAATGTATACACAATTTCTCCAAAGCATTCGACTACCCGTGTGTGAGTATTCAGGGAATGTTGTGTGTGTTCTGGAATTCGTACACTTAGGCCTGATTTGTTTATATCAGCATGCTCCAGAAAAGTGTAAACCCTGTAATCTACTTTACTGCCCGTAACAGGACCGTGAGGAGCGTGCAGTCTGCTCCCACACACAGTCTGGTTTAAGTGTGCAGGGCTGATGGCCATACTTAAGCAGTTCCAGCCTCCATGTAACTGCGAGAGTTGCCTGTTTATGGAAAAACACAAGCCAAACCTCTGCAGAAGGCCAACTGTCTCCCAGACATGGGCATTAAAAAAAAAACAACGGGTGAATTTCTTGTGGGATGAAAAAACAAAAAAGAAGAGCATCACAAATTCATCAGTATGCAAGTACATAAAAAACCTTGACAAAAATGCAATCAATAAAGGAGCTCCAATTTTAATTCTTCTATTTTTTTTCCCCATCATCAAATCTCAAATCCTGTCCAACATTTCCCTTATCATAAAGAACTAGCAACCTGAGAGCCTGAAGGCAGATTGCACCATGACACATGAAATGTTCTCAAGCTATGTGATAGAGGACCAACTAATTGCAGTCGGTGCATAGTTTGCTAATGAATATGAAGTGTTATTATTATCAGGCCCATACTCTGAATACTTAAGTGTGCAATTTTTAGCATGCACTGATGCAGGATAACTAAATTGTCAAGTTTCTAAAATGGATAAGAGAGTATTATTAAATATTTATAAAGAAATATATAAATATTTAATGTCTCTTGTCTGATTTAGCAATGTCGTAGATGGGAAATCAATGATCCACCTTTCGAGTTTCAATGCATCTTACTGTGTACTTCAAATACAGAACCTAGTGGACCTGTTTATAAAAATAATAAAAAATAATGAAGTAGCAAGGAAGATGTTTTGGCCCACATTGCTGTAGGTCAACAGGAAACAGAGACTAGTCATCCTTCCCTCCCAGAAAGTGGAGCCAAATGAGCTCTCTTAGACTGCCAGCAGTAGATAACTGTGGCATTGTCAGGATTAAAAGTTGCAACCTCCTGGCAGTTGAATGCAGACTTCTTGGCCAGTTGCATAAACTAGCTTGGAGCATGAATTTCAATACAAACATGAATAAAAAATGAATGGCTTCTTTCATGAATGTTGGTAAGGGAACATATTTTAGCTATCTTGCTTAAGGTAATAGTGCTGTGTTAATCCATGGTGTGAAAGTGCAAAAATAACGGCCGCGCATTTATCTGGTCTATGCACCCTTTCCTCAACCGCGGCTACTCTTGCGCCCCACGTAGGAAAGCTTTGGCTTTTCTGAATTATTATCATTGTGGATGGAGCAGAATTCATTCTCCGAGCCACTGCTGCCTCACCTTATGTTGCATACAAAGCATAAAATAGCATGAAAAAAAAAGAAATAAACAGCTTGTGCATGCAAAAATGGCTGCTCGGGTTCACTTAAGGTTGTGTATCTGCTCTCTTTGACACACTATAATCCGCATATTTCACTGTGTTCCTGACTGATCTTTTACTCTTTTGAGCCAAGATCATTCGATCCCTGTACTGCCAGGGCAAAAATACGACCTTTTTGTCTTTTTACAGGGAGTTTAATATACAAGTGACATGACCTAACAAATGTGAAAATGTTTTGATTCTTTCAGCAAGCATTCATAAAGAGGAAACATTTAAGTCATTTTATTGTTATTCTCATGAAACAAAGCTATGGCAGCACATAAATGGCAACAATAAAGGCTATTTATTTTATATAGTGCTACATCAGAAAATGGTACCTCACAGAAAGCTACACTTCCACAGACTGATCCATTTTGGTGTGGTCTACACAGATATTCAGGAGTCTTGCTCATTAGGCAGATTTTAATGACTGATTTGGGGAAGGTGGGGGGCAAAGTATCACAACAGGTAAAAATAATGTTCACATTATTGTTTGTTCTGTTCATTATTTGGGAAACAACAGGGATAAATACAGAGAAGACGGTTTTTTTATGCCAATCACATTGTGACTGGATTATGATCAAATTCCTCAAACAATACTTGGAGGTGGTCACTGTATGTAAATGTATGCAGTGTCCACTTGTCATATATGAAGAAAACCCCTTCACCAAGTGAAGCAGTGGGCAGCCACTGTCCAAACCCTTCCTATTCCTATTGCTTTCCTTCACTTTGGTCATCAAATGGGATCCATATGCTAGTCAGCTCTACCAATATATTCAGGAAGGTCATGGTACCACAGATGAGACAAAATCAAGGCAAGCATGGAAAGGAAGCTTCAATCAAATATTTGGGAATAACTAGTATGTGTAAACAGAGGAAATTATATGTGCTTTTTACATAAGGAAGTATAACTGGATCTCGTTTGGTTTCACACCAGTATGGATAAAAGTGCTAATGGAATTTGGCCAAAGTACATCCAGATGTGATCCATACATAAGTGTAAGTGTAAGCAACCTAAAGGGTTTAACTAAACAGGAAAATGCCTTTCTTTTCTATCTCTGTGCCATAGTTTGGCTGTGAGACCAACGGCAGGCCTATCATAAATGAATAAAACAAATGAATATGACCTATTGACCCGAGTTTAAAACCAAAACATAAAACCAGACGTATTTTTATTGAAGGGTGTCACAAAAGTCACTTTGTATTTGAGTAATTACCTTTCAACGGTAATACTGTGTTAAAAGTCAAACTTTTTCTTCAAATCTTAGTCTCCTCCACGCTGATTTGCACGAGCATAATTTGTTGAAACAAGCAGCAATTACAGCACTTCATTGCATTCATCTTCACACAAATTAAATCCGGAGGAGGTCTGTTATTTTCTGTAATTGACTAGAGGGTAAAGTACAGCTGTAGCACGAGTGATGATGATTGCATCCATTGCTATTTGCCTCTAGTGGAAAGTGGTGGATGTGTTCCAGTCCAAAGACGCAATATTTATCTTAGACATTATATTTATATACATGTTGCAGGAAACTGGAAGCTGAAGGCTTGAATCAGTGCGGCTGAGGAGCGTAGAGGTAATCCACTTTACTGAGAGGGACCAGCTCTCGCTCCTGTCCTCCAGTGACCGACTAAAACTCATTCCCCAAGAGAAAATGGCTGATTCCTCCAGTCACTGAGTCAATAGCTTGTGTCTGAAGGGTGACATCATTAAAAGAAGTAGTTGCTCACAGCGACCAGGAAACAGAGGACTTGCGTTTGGAATAATAGTGCTTTGAAAGTTCAGACGTTAAACCGCTGCCTGAGGAACAGGATGGACAACACTTAAAAGGGTCATATCCTGCTTTTTATTTGTTTCCCTGAGGTCCACTAATGACCTTGGTGTACCAACAACAAATCTGGCCCGAAACACTCAGAACCTCAGTGTCAATGGTGGGGGGGACTAATTCACTCCAGGGTGAATAATTGGGAATGCATACATGTATAAAACAATAAAAAAGAACCGATTTTGCAACGTACTTAATCCATATATTAACTGTATTGACTAGTAGTAAATGGAACATTTTGAACATTTAATGTGTACATGCAACACATTATTTTTATGACATAGGCCCTAAGGTTTAAATTCAGGCGTTTCTAGGGTAAGGCCCCAGTTTTAAGCTTAGGCCAGGTCCACACATACACGGGTATTTCTGTAAACTGAGGTTTTTCTTTGCGTTTTGGCCTCCGTTCCAGATGTAAACGGCGTTTTGGGTCAGTGAAAACCAAAGTGGCGATTTTTGAAAACGTGGAGAAGAAAAACAAAGATTTAGAAAACCATTTCGCATCTCAGTTTTCAGAGATACCCGTGTATATGTGGACAGGGCCTTCATGCAAGCCTTTCTGTACACGCCTTCCTAGCTTTTCAGTTTGAATTGTTAAATATTTGTGGGAAACGTTCACCGTCTTACTCGTATGTAGTGCCGTATTGTAAATATCTGCCGAGAAATACTAAACATATGCATAAATTATGGGTTCCACAGGAAGGAAATCACTTCTAACATAAACAGGAAGTGAGATGAAGATGGATCACTTTTCAGTAGCTTTTAAATCTCTCGCATTGCTGTACTATTCACTTGCAAATGCTTGATAATAAACAAACAGATTCAGATTCAAACCACTTTTGACTGGTGACATTAAACAGTTCAGCGTTTAAACGAAAGACTGCTTTTAGTAAAACTGATTAGGTTATATTTAGTGCATCTTAAATATGTAAAGCCCAGTAGGTGCCGCCTTAAATTACATGTAAATGCGATCTGTGAGATGTAATAGGTCTGCACCACTAAATTCCCTGATCTGTCAGGGCTCACAGCACTGAAATGTCACAGCTGTGCAGCTGTAGAAGCTTGATGGATAATCTATCTCCACGCAGATAGCTCAGAAACCTGGCGCCATAACATATGCATGCATAAACCAAATATTGTAGCCCGTGTGGGAAAGAGAGGGAGAGAGGGAGAGAAGGAGAGAGGGAGAGAGGGTGAGACACAACAGAAGAGAGGTAGCAGATTGTCCTGCTTACTCTGTGAGTGACCCAGAGGACGGAGGTGTTTGCAACAATAAGCCTAAGGGTTGTCTAACCTAAATGACCAGGGACCAGAGCTTTGTAATCTGCTTTAATGACTGGCATGAGCCATGGAGACACAGACTAAGTGAATACGGATCAGTCACTATGCCTCAATAATCCTCTGAGACACATCGTCCCTCATACTAGTGACCCAGAAACACACATCCACTTTGTTCCTTCAAAATAAAAACGTTATCAGACAGTGTGATGGTACAGAGAAGTGTACAGAGAGTGTTTTATCCAATGTGGGAGGATCAGAGGCTACTTACCACTGCAGTGGCTGTGCCCACTCCCAGCGAAGCCCAGCTCAGAATCATCGTCAGCATCCCAAATGCCATAATGCTGAAATGAAGAGAGACGGGATGAGCAAGTAACACAGACTGAAATAAAAAAACCTTTAATCTCTGAAATGGTAACTTTAAAAAAGTGAAAGTGATCATTCTGTCATACATGAACACACCACTGCACACAGTGTGAACAGCATGAAATTCACCCTCTGCATTTAACCCATTCACCAAGTGAAGCTGGGGGCAGCCAGGAACACGGCGCCCGGGGAGCTGTGTGTGGGGGCGGTACCGTGCTCAGGGTACCTCAGTGGTACCTAGCGGTCTTGGGAATCGAACCTGGACTTTCTGGTCGCAGGGCGAATGCCGTAACCACTAGGCTACCAGCTGCCCCATTTATAGGAGGAGGGTAAAACCTGCTGGTTATTATTTCTTATTTAATATCATTATTGATTATTATTTTATTTTGTACCAAGTAAAAGAGCTTTGGACCGTTTCTATGAAGCTCAAAGTAAACGCAGCTGGCCTGTTCATGAAATTACATGATTTCTGTCTCTCTTTCTCTCTCTATGTGTCTCTCTCAAGCATTTTTAATGGGGGGGGGGGGGGGGGGGGGGGGAGGGGGCACCCCTTT
>JBBPDC010000028.1:9655569-9666987 GCA_037974485.1 Hemigrammopetersius urotaenia
AATGTCGTTGTGTTTCTGAAATGTCGTTGTGTTTTCTGAAATGTCGTTGTGTTTTGCCCTTCAGGGCCACCGTACTTAATGCATTTAAAAGCAATAAGACCAAACCATATCAGAGGAGCAGAAGAAAACATCTTATTGCTAATTTCTTAGAAATAGGGTAAATAGCATTAATATGCCATTATGAACAAGTGTACAACTATTCATTAAGACTGCTCATTTACACAGGCACATATTAGCTACTTGATTGGCTATTAATGGCCATTTGGTTGAGGGAACTAAATGGATTTGCAGAAGGCTTGAGCAAATGTAGCCAACCTTTCAGAATTTTTGCTTTTTGAGATATTGAAATGGAGCTCCTCCTAAGGATTAAATTACACAGTGTTTTGGTTACACAGATTCCAAAGAATGTGGCTGTGTCACATTCTGTGAAGACGGAACCTTGATGCCACAAGAGGCACTAGATTTTTTATGTTCACTAGATAGTGCTACTCTGAAAAGGTTGTCAAGCAGTCACACAAAAACTCCAGGGAGCATTAGTGCAAAAGGACACGCCCACATAGAGACACATATCATCTTCAATATCATTCGTGACAGGTTCCAAGCATGCCAGGTTTTCATGGGAATTGATGTAATCTACGTGAAACGTTGACCAAAAATCAGCGAATAAAAAGAAAAACAAAAACAAAAAATGTTAGACCATGTATAACCATGCTGGGAGGTCATAATAAATATTGGACTCAACTGTATCAGACTGATTGGATCAACACCAGCAATATTCTAGTATTATCACAATCAGAAAAGTGATTTGGTTTTATCAGGTTAGCATAGTAGATAATGATAACAGCTACACACACACTCTGTTGTTGTGCACAAGTCATGTATAGAAATCTCTTAGGGTTGCACTGATATTGCAACCTTTGTAACGCTAGAGCAGTTATGACTTAGCACCAAAAAGGCATATGTCTTGAGAAAGAAAAAGGGAGCTGATTCGATTTGCCCTATGAGTAATGAGGGTAGAGTGTGTGCACGTTCTCACTCAATACCACAGACCTCCGGTCGTCAGAAACACGATCCCTTCATCAATACGCCCACTGCTAGCTCATAACACACTGGCCTACAAACGGCAAGGAGATCTTCATAGAGGATATATGAGTCAATTGGCCTAACAGCTACAAAAGGGCAGTGGAGATGGGAGGCTGCTTTAGCATTTGGCTAAAGGTCAGCACTAGAAGGGCCTCCTGTATATGGCGCAGTTCTTGTTAATGGTGCTTGTTCACGAGCCAGAGGCCAGCTGTTAATGGCATTATGAATGGTATTACATGTGATGGAGAGGTATGGACGACCAAGCTCATAATCCATCACAGGAGAGGCACATGCTGGAGGTGGGGCTCTGTGGGATTAAATTGAGCTTGGAATAGGGCTGGATTCGATTAATAAATTGTGCATAAGAGAGTGTTTGGTCTAATATGATAACTGGACAACTGAAGCTTCAAATGACAATTCCACAGCTTTGCAAAACAAACAAGTAGCTGTTCAGTCAAGACATGTTTGGTGGTTTTTTTTCTTACATATTGCACAAAAGTAACTTAAGTAACTTGGTTAAATAGCTGTTGTTGATTTAAGTATAGCTTTACAGGTTTTAAGAACAGTTGTGGACTACTTAAGCACTGATGTACGTCGCTTTGGATAAGAACGTCTGCTAAATGCCGTAAACGTAAAGTTACAATGTAGTTACCAAATAACGGCCAATTATATCCCACTTACTAGCACTATATAAAATATATACTGAAAACATCACACACATTCTTCAAGTTGGTAAGTGATTTAAAGTAGACTTACGTGGTTTACAACCACATATGACATACTGTTCTCTACGAAAATGAACAAAAGTACAGACCTCTTTCAGGCTTCAAGATATTTTTTATGATTCAGGCATGCATTTATCACAGCTCTAAACTGCTGGCATATTTAGGTTGGAAGTTTCTCTTAATTGTTAGCTATACAAGCCTCATAGCTTCAGAGCAAAACAAGAAAAGCAAACTTGATTGACTACATTTGGGCTAAAGTGTAAATCAGATTGGCGTACATTCGATTTTTGCCAAACTACCACATTAAATACACTAAAATGTAGGTGAGTCAATTAACCCTGACACCCGTCACCTGTAGTACTCTATGTAGCTGGCACGGTCAGCAATGCTTGCCAAATCCTGTCTGGCCGTGCTGATGTTGGGCATGGCAGTGAGCTGGCGGATGATGTTGTCAGCCATCTGCTGCATGAAGCGCAAAGTCTGCACGTAGTCTCCCCGAGGCGAGAAGATTTCGTCCAGCCGAGACAGGTGGTCCTTCAGCCGAGTCTGCATGCTGGTCAAGGACCCGGCCACCTAACAAAAGATTCAGAAAATCATCGGCACGGAAGTACGGTCGCTTTCATGTTCATGAAACTCAAAAGTGCAAATCTTGTTTCGTCTTAGAATCTCTGGAACAAAGCCAACCGGACGCAGCTGTGACGAAGAGGAGCAGTTTTGGATCGCTAGAGCTTGTAAACAATTACATGCTCTTTGTCTCTAGCAGCTCAAACCCACCCAAAGTCCAACCAGTGCAGAATCACAGCTACTCAGTGCAATTAAGTTTTGAAATAATTAACAGATAAAGCTGTTCCATGGAATGCATTAGAAAAGCCAAAGAGGGAAAACAACCAAGACAGACATAATTAAGCATTCAAGGATTTCACTGGAATGTATGCTTCATTAGCCTCCTAGTGAATAGTGCAAGGCTGGGGGAAAACAAATGAAGGCAGGTTTATACAACTAGAAGCCATGCTTAAAAACCTGTTTTATTAAACACTACATCTATTGTAAATGTCTCTTACTAGTAGTTTTTGTATATTTTTTCCTTTATTTTTACTACTTGCTGTTAGTCAAAAGAGCAGGAGCACATGGGGGCTGTTGGAGATGTCAGGCTGTAAGTTAATCCCGATGGGGCTTTTAAAGACAGGTCGAGTAAAGACCTGACTGTAGAGAAGTACTAAACAAGTATGAGGGAACCATGCTCTTTTCACCAGAGTGCCTTAACTGAAGAAAACACAGAAAAGCTGTTTTTCAGGGGCTAAAGATGTCCTCAGTAGTGAGGGCCCAATAACCTGCATGTTGTGACTTAAAAACCAAGTATTTCTCACATATTTAATCGGTTATACTAAATAATTTTTGCAGCACTAGTTTCAATAAAAGTCCAGTTTTGATGAGCTTGACTGCCCAAATAGTTTGTAACTGGAACTAGTCTTTATGTATAGCTCTCCTTCTGCACCCCCTGCAATAGGGCAGAATCAGTCTGGAGATGCAGTGCAAAGCCCATCTGTCCAGTTCCTCCACCAGGTCCCATAGGAAATTAGGATGCTAGTGGCTTGCCTCCGTTTACAACCCCCGGGACTCATCCCAGCTCAGCATCAAACGAAATTTTCTATGTAGGTCTCCAAAGGAGCATCTCTGTATTTTTCAGAAATCCTAAATCGGTTCAGTGTTCGTAAAAATAAGCATGTATTAATAGTGAGTTTGTAAGTTTAATAAAATTGCAGCTCATAAGCCTGTCTTTAGTAACTCATCCAACACACTCATCATTTCTGCATTCACAGATTCTGTCAGGCTTAGCATGGTGAAGATGTGTGTAGATGCACACCAGTCTCCTTGCTTTCTCAAGGTGGGTCTTTTACAGGGAACCAAACAAGTTTTATTCAGTTGATATGTACACTTTGTCCTGGGGCACTGAGTCACAGCACAGTGGCAAGTCCTTGGAAAAGACGAGCGTATTAAAGCGCAGCTGAATGCAGGTGCTGCGTTAACACAATTGTTTAGCCAAAAATCTGTAGAATTTTCTCCTTGCCCCTAATCTAACCTTTCCGCATGTTGGACATCTGTGGCTTGCCTTTGGTGCCAGAGCTAGAAGGATTTTTGTGTTGTCATAAAAACTCATATTTACATGGATCTGCCTATTTAGCATATCCCCTCATCCACACATGTTGAAGATATAAGCAGTGTTTCAGCCTGAACTGCTTTCTGAATGAGGTACAATACTGTCAGACATCAATCTTAAAGACATGGTATCAAAATCCGACTGTTTAATTAAGGCTGGAAAATTTAACTACATACAAGACCCTCAAAAAATTATACAAAGTGAGGGTCCTTACCAACCCAAAGGCTGAGGAATATTTAGTGTTGTGGTTTGCATAATGCTAATGATGGCAGTAAGGAAACCTTGGACACCAAACATGTCTTGGCTGTTCAAATACTTTTGCTAAAGGCATTGAGCTTTAGTTTTGGCCAGAATATGACTTTAAAGAGTGTGGAAGTGGCCTGGGATGGCTGAGTGACGTGGGCCGTGGTGAATTGCTAAGCATTGCTGCGGCCCGGTGCTGGCAGCAGAGATGGACGGCAGGTTGCCAGAGAGCTTGGTAAGGGGGGGAGTGGAGTTCTGATAGCCAGACAGTCCAGCCATTACTCTACTGCACTCCTGTAGTCAGCAACCAGATCTTCACTGGGACGTTCGCCTGCCAACTCAGCGCTTTAAACGTGCCACAATTACAAAGGAAATGGGTTGTGGAGTCGAAGGCTTGATAACAGAGCAGCCATTCAAATAGCAGTGGGGGGGGGACGGGGGGGACTGGCGCTCCTAAGATAGCTATCAGCTTATCACACAATCCAGACAGCTGTGGAGAAAACTGGGCCTGAAAAAAGATCTGGTTCAGTCCAGAGGCAGATGTGTTTTAAAGGAATTCACTCTTTTTTTATTTTTCAAATTGGCTTCTGGTCTCTGTCACACATTTAACAACTTCTGTGCATGTTTTTCAAAGATGACAGCATTTAATTTGTATTCAGATCACATTTATATCAGATGAGGATGTGTTACCAGAAGTCTGGTAAAACAACACCAAAAAGTAAATACATGTTCAGGACAGTGCATGACAGTTTATGGCTGGAATTTCCCTTTAAAGTGAAAGCGAATATGCCTCTTGCCACATAAGTGTCTATATTGCCTTGCCATTCTTTTACTCTTGTACTTTGTATTCAGATTACATTTATATGAAGACATGTTAGATAATGTTTCAACAAGTCTGGTCACACAGGACAGTGCATGACAACATAGGGGTGGAATTTCCCTTTAAACGTGAAAGCTAATATATCTCTTGTCACACAGATTTCTCTGTCATGTTGTCATTCTTTTAGTCTAACTGGTTCTTTTAGTCTAAAGACACGAGTCCTCGTGTTCTTGTTTTTCTTGTTTTCTGACGAAACACTTCATGAGGTTCATGAGCAGTTCTAGTGTAATTCCCGTGCAAGAATGTCTTCCATAGAGAGGCATTTGAGAGGCTAAGGGCTGTGAAATGTTGTTCGGTGAGCTGGATCAGTGAAAAGGGAAGACTCTGACCTCACCACATAATGCCCAAAGCTGACTCCTGGCAATCTGTTATGGATTTTTCAGTGCAAACAATAACAAACATAACTTATTCAAACCATACAGAAGTGTATGTTATCTCTGACTGTCTATACACCCATCTATCGGTCAGACAGTCACTCTGTCCATCCATCCATCCATCCATCCTGATGGTGATCAGGGATACCAATACAGAGATTGTAATCCCCAATAAGGCAGATGGGTATTTAATCCCAGCCTTCTCAATGTGATTAATGCTTTCTTCTGAGCCATCCCACAGACACACACACACACACACACACACACACAAGCAAGACAAAGTTCACTTGTTTCTGTTATTGTCCATCCACCCTTTTTGTTCAGACAGAAAACATTCATGTATGTGTGTGTGTGTGTGTGTGTGTGTGTATGTGTATGTGTGATTGTGTACATATTTTTACCCCTCAGGCAACAACAGTTGTATGACAATGTAAAAAAGAGAATGATACGAAACACGTAATGGAACACGAGTTCTTACCAGGCTATCGATACCACCCAGAGTGTGATTGGCGTTGTAAAGTGAATAGGTCAGTTGGTAGACCCCATCATTGGTCTCGCTGTTTCCATAGAAACCAACTCCCACTGCCGAGCTGAGAGGGAAAGGGGCAAAGGACATTTTCATCATAAATGCTCCTTCAGGTTAGTCACATGCTCTTTAATAAAATTTTACAGGCACAGAATAATACAACGAACTGATACAAAGGAACGGGCTTCACTGAAGCCTTATAACAAACACATATAGAGAAAAGGTAAAGCACTAAATAACGTTTAAAACAGTAGTGAGGTACAATCATGATTTTTAGGGCTAATTTCAATTCCTTAACAATTAAACTGGCCAGTGGTTGATCTTTAATATCCCTTTTATTTTTAACCCAAGACTCACACTATGTGGGCTTAATGAACATATGATGCATATTAGTACATTTTCAATACAAGCCAAACTCACAATATAATCAGTATAGCTGCACGTAGCAATGTAGGGGCCAAGCACGACAAGGCTATCAGGTAGACAACTTATCAGAACCCCTGAACAAGACCTTGTCACAGTATGAACAGACCCATTTACTCTACAGTTGCTAATTTAAATTGGTGGTAATGGATCAATGCCTTACAACATCAAGGTTGATGAAGATTGGGCAAACTTCAAAAAAGCCAATAATACTGAATAGAAATGAATAGGAAAGATGTGCTTTTGCTTATTGTAGCGCACACCATGTGGTCAAATTACACAATTGTTGTGCTTTTGCCAGAATGGGGCCTGGAGTTATGACCTCACTTCTTCATTATTGTTGTTGTTGTTTGTCAAGAAAAAATATTTTGGCCAGAAACCTTTGAAGATGTGATGGTATGATTTATGACACCAACTTTGAACTACTGCGTAAAAGTATTTTTTTTAATTTTTTTTAAAAACGTCAGACATTAAAAGCAGCAGGAAAATTAAATTAACAGCGAACCAAGCGCCAGAGGAAAAAGGTCAGGCACAAATGTACCTTGAAATTCGGATCTGTTCACGTCTCTAGAGAGACTGAATGGACTGACCATGAACTTAGAGCCTGGATACTTTGGACTTCTATCAATGTCCCAATTTTAATCAAAATCTATTTAAGAGATTCTTGGGCTGCAGAACATTCTAACAATAACAACAGGTGCCAGAACCTTCTGTCCTTTTTGCCCCATTAATGCACTATTTGTTCACTGATGGGCCACAATGGCATGTAACATTCATGAATTAATTTCCAAAATGCTTAAACAGAACGAATCAAATAGCTACATCAGAAGAGAAAATCAGTCCTTACAAGTTATAGTAGTTTGTACAAGTTATATATTGGCCCTCATAGGTATAGTAGCTGTTTCCAATACATTACTGACATTAAATTGGCCCAAATGCAGGTTAATGTTGTCCATCTCTAATCAAAACGATTTTGTGTTCGCTTAATAAGTAGTGATTGTGTTACAAATAAAATCTACATTTGAGGATATTGAGCTATTTGTAAAATCCATGATATTGAACAGGAACAAGCCCTGAAATACTGGTTCTCAAAACCACTCAGAAAAGCAATGTGTTTTTTTCAGTTGCCCATCGGATTTAACAAACATGCTTAATTGTAAATAATTTTAGGTCACATCCCTGCCCCTTTCTAAAGCATTTTGAACCAGGGGTCACCAACGTGGAGCCCTCAAGGAACACCCACACAACCCACCAGTGAACATCATCTACCATTTAATTTTATCCTGTTGCTATTCTTCTTTAATCACATTCTTCTTTAATGTATTTTTATAGATTAGAAAATGACAATATCTAAAAAAAAAAAAGCATTTAAAACATTTTTAATATACATGACGTTTTAAGTAAACTTTGTTCTAGTGTATCAAACTGGTAGCCCTTCGCAGTCCCCGTGAAGTAGCTCTCAGTTTCGAAATGGTTGGTGACCCCTGTTCTAAACTATAATTAAACAATAATGTACTTGATTATTATGTTGGTGTCGTGGTTGCATAGCAACATTGTTCTGGCATACCTGGTATACCAATGTGATTGCGATGTCGCTATAATAAACAAACCTGCTAAATTGGTTTAATTACAAACAAAAATGAGAAAACACAAACTGAGACAAGATCTCATGCATCCGTTAAAATTACACGAATATTCACCTAAAGCACATCACAGAGCTGAAGACTGGACCCAATGCTCGAACAAGATCAGGATATTTACATATTATCCCTCATGGTGTATTTATTTATGTACTAACCGTTATAGTTGCGCATGAACACACCACAGCACAATGTGAAATTCTTTCTTTGCATTTAAGCCACCAAGTTAAGCAGTGGGCTGCCGCAAACAAGGGGCGCCCAGGGAGCAGGGTGTGGGGACCTTGCTCAAGGGTACCTCAGTGGTGACACAGGCAGTTGGGATTTGACCCCACAACCTTCTAGCAGTTGGGATTTGAACCCATAACCTTCTCATTGCAGGGTCAGCACCCTAACCACTAGGCCATCCAGGTTTACTGGTAAACTGCATTGAGCACCTTGAGTCCTCTCACACTCAATGGCCACATTGGACAATGGCTGTTCCTTAAAAGGTGACATGCATGTCTGGCCAATTTAGGCTGCATTCAACTAAACCATGTATATTTTTGATTTTCAATATTTTCAATCCAAGGCCTTAAGTTTCATTTATAACCTGAAGTCAGCAAACACATAACAAGCAAACGAATATCAACATAGCTTAATATCAGTCATAATATGAATGCAGGCACTAATGAAATGTTTTCTGAAGCACTTTCCATTAAAATGACCTGTCACTTTCAAAGAAAACTCTGAGCATGAATGCAGAGTAAAAAAAAATAGATTTTATAATGAGTTGTAATAAGTCAGCCGAGAATGATATTGCATGTCATCAACCCACGGCCTGTCCCTTCTGCCTCTCCTCGAGACACTGATTGGTCTCATTAGGCTCCTTCATTAGAGCCCCAGCGCAAAGACTACTCAACCTGTCCTTCATCAGAAAGGCACCAGCTTCACCCACCTATCCACCCACCTACCCTGTGTGATTTTAATGGATGCATGAGATCTTGTCTCAGTGTGTGCTCGCCTTGCTTTGATGCCCTTCCCTATCATTCGCTTCTCTTTGAGCCTCTCACAGCCTTTGCGTATCTTTTCATAAGAAGATGTTATCTTTCAGAAGCTGCGGGGGAAAAAAGAAAGAAAGCAGGGGAGGCATGCACTAGATTAACCTCTCCCGCTATTGGATAAGCAATGTGAGTTGGCTCAGTTGATTTATATGACTCTTTTCTTTGAATTCTAGCCAAATGTAATCTAAAATCAATTCATAGGATGGAAAAATAAAGGAGAGGTTATGTGAAAATTTACTTCTTCATTTGGAGAGAAACAGAAAGACTGTAGGGACTGTACATTGAGGTCATGACTTGTTTCAGAGGTACAGAAAAAGACGTATTGCATATTAAAACACACACACACACACACACACACACACACACACACATACTGTGTTATGACAGTAACATGCTGGCAGTGCTGTGGGTATAATTTCCTATATTGAGCAGAACATTCTTTCCTATTTTTACATCGACAATGTCAGGTTACAACTTGGTGGCTCCAATACTTTTTCTTATTTAAATATAAATGCAGTCTTTAGGTTAACAAGTGAAGGTTTTGTGATGAATGAACCTGTAGAAATGCTCCAAAATGCTTTGAAAAAATAGCCTTGCTTAAATGAACTTCTGACTAATTCATTATACATTCAATATATAAAACATAAAATATCAAATCTGGCATGTGTTTTGTGCAGACCTCATTTTATGTTTTTTTTTCCCGGCATGTTAAAATTCAAGCGAATAAACCGAAATTAATTATGCAGAAGAGTGCTCTCTGTGCACTCATTTTCACAGTGGGTGAAAATCAAAATATGTATTACTACTGGGGGCACCAAGTCTTTTGCACACAGCTGTACAGAGAGAGAAACAGAGCATGAGAGAAATGGAGAGATAAAGAGAGCGACAGAGAAACAGAGAGAGAGAGAGGGGAGAGAGAGAGAGAGAGAGAGAGAGAGATAAAGAGACAGAGAAACAGAGAAAGACAGAGAGAGACAGAGAGAGAGAGAGAGAAAGAGAAAGAGAGAGAGAGAAAGAGAAAGAGAGAGAGAGACAAAGAGAGAGAAGAGAGCATGCTGTCAGATTTCACACTGTTAGGAACAAAAGCAGTCTAAAATCGCCCATAATGTAAACAAAGGAAATCCATGAGAGGACAATGAGGATTAAACAGATGGGCCCAGCAGCCCTGCTGTTACAACTCCCAGCGTGGCTATGAGAGGCGGGAGAGGTGTTACACATCCTCTTGCGGGTTATTTGGGTATGTGTGTGCATGCATGTGTGTGTGTATGTGTGTAGAAAGGGGGTGTGGGGCATGCTGTCTTTGGAATCTCCTAATCGTGATGGATGCAAGGCTCTCTTTCTCTGTCAGAGCCACAGCTCTCTCAGGCCAGCAGCGCTACAGCTCGCATTAGTGGAGTCTCCACGCCTGCTGCTTTGGCCTCAGCCGGCAGTGAAAGCTGAGCTTTCATTACATTACATCTCACTTAAAGCCTGCACATTTCCATTCATTTCCGCCCAACTAATCAAATCAGGCACAAATGAGAATGAATAGACTGAGGCCAGGCTTACGTCTGATGAGTAATGCACGTAGACGATCCCCACAGTTGCGAGAAAGGAAATCAGCAAAGGTGCACCGACTAGACATTACGGCAAATGTTCTAAAAGTTCAACCACTGACTAAGAATAGCACCACAGACAACTTTTCACACAGAGTTGACGCCCTCAGTTAAATTAGAAATTGAGCATGGCTAGACCATTAAAGGGACTTAATTAAACAAATTATGCATCGCTTTTCAAAGATTTCTAAATACTTTCCTCGCAAAAACATCCACAACAAAGCATTTTTTAATTAAAATAATCAAGTTCAAAGAATCCCTTTGAATGAAAGGTTCAGACTCCATAACACAGCACAAGCACCTGTTTCACGATTTATGAGCGCTGGAGTGAATGAGCTGTGATCACTCACTCTGCCTCGCTGTAAGAGCCTTAGAAGCTCCTGCTTTGCTGAATATCTGGATGGCATTTGAACTAATTAACATGAGAGCAGCTCAGGATAAGAGTATTTACTTGCCGACTGTATGTGGCTAAATGTCTCGACAGTAGCAGGCCTTCACTAATCACTAATCTGCTCCAGCTGCTGTTCTGTTGCTGGAAGGCAGTTTGAGGCATGAATATGGCAGAAAGTCTTCACTGCGGCTGGGCCTCCAGCCATCCACACACACCTTTAATAGGCTCAGTGACGTCATCAGTACTCTGAGAGCAGCCAACTGACCAAACTGTACTTCTTGTGTAAGAAAAGGCTTAGAGAAAATTTGCTAGTAATAGAATTATGAATGAAGTTACCTTG
>JBBPDC010000028.1:9680144-9691438 GCA_037974485.1 Hemigrammopetersius urotaenia
TCGGTCATTAATCGTAATCGAGTTAAAATGTTCAATTAATCGAGATTTTGATTTTAGGCCAAATCGCCCAGCCCTACAGATTAGGTACACATTTGCATTGCGAAGAGTGAAAACTGGTGTGTATTTTGTATACCACTTACATCTATTCAGGCTTGCGTACCATTTATGTCAATCCCTGGCTAAAATGCATTTGGAAAACCTGTTAAAAATAAGCTAACTGCAGAACTAACGCATCACATAACTGGTTCAGATCAGACTGGTTAAGCTATCTCAAATCAACTTAAGCAGTTTACTACAAAAATGCAAAAAAGTACATAAGAATTTAGAAAAAACACTTGGAGCCTCAAGACTGCCAGTCTAAACTGCCCAGAAGCTTATCTCTGTTTTCATAGTACTTTACATTGTTTATGTGTTTTAGTGTCCAACACAGAGCTCTTACACCGGAGGACAACGCAGACAGTTTTACGAGCCGTTTACTCAAAGAGCTGATGTTTATTACAGCCCTGCAAATGTCACTGTTCACTTACTTCCCCAACACTGACACATTTCTCTGCTCAGTAAAACCTTCACTTTTAAAGCAAAGTTAACATAAACTTCAGTCCATTTCACACTAATGAAACGTTCATGCTGGTAAACTTATCAGGGCTGTCTCTCAAATTCAGGTTTTTTCTTTCAAAATACAATACTCTGATGCACTTCAGGGTCTTTTAATGGCAGTCACAGTAAGAGAAGGTAGAAAAGAAGGAGCATAAATACAGTAAAATCACTTCTGCCTGTGTTTGACTGACCCTTTCTGACTACATTATGCAAATTTCCCACTTGTGGGACTTAAAGGGTTAGCTTATCTTATCTTATCGCTAAACGAGGATTCTGAGTGAGCTGTGTGAGGGATCATTGAAGAATACATGCTCGTAGAATATAAGCAGACCTATCACAAAAGAGAAATCCAGTTCAACATATGTGCCCGTCTGCTTTAAAAGACAGACAGCCGTCTCTTTATTTTTGACCAACTGACATGCAATGATGTGTGAGCATTGTGTTTAGAGTCTGATCTGGAATGAGCTACAGAAATGAAGTGCTTTAGGCAGAGGACCTGCCTCTGAGCCACGAGTCCATCAGAAAATGAAGCTGGTACTTAAAGATAACCTTCAAGTTCAACTTTGCTTTGACCGTGTATTTTCTTATGATTAATTCTCTCATAATTCAGAGATGAAGACAAAAATGTTAACAAGAATCAGCGAGAAACATGAACACCAGAGTGTGTCCCTGTTCCAGTGCAGCCGATCGTTTCATGTTGGATCCTGTTTACTTTAGTCACTTTGAGCCGGAGCAGAGTAGAACACGGCTGGTTTTGTACAGATGTGGGTGGCTCTGATTCATTTAGACACGTATGGATAACCCTCAAACAATGAATGAGAGCCTTTTCACGAGAGGCCTTGCGCCATAAACTATCAGCGTCTGTTCTAAAGGATGAGGTCTATGACACAATTTGACAAAGTGCACATTCGTCAGAGCAGACACAAGGGTCATGACACACCTCTGTGTAGAAATGGGGCATGTGACTAATGGCTCCACCTCCAGAGGTGCAGTGATTGTGAAGTCAGGTCCAGTCCAGCCAGCTTACACTGATTAAAACCCACACACACACACACATCTGCGCACACACAACCTCGCCCTGCAGTCCAGCTGTAATCATTAACTCTGCTGCTTTCAGAGAGAAAGAGAGGCGCTGGTGTCTGGTGGCCAAACCAGACCTACAGCGAAGCAGCGTACGGACGATCAGACAGAAGTTCCAGTGCTTATGAAGGCACAGTGAGCTGCAGCAGCTAAATGGGGAGCATTGGACCGGACAGACACCATTCTGGATTTCTCAGGGGAGAAACACCTTAACCCGAAACCCTGGGCTTCTTTAAAAGAGTTGTTTGCAGGTCCTTACAGCGGTTCCATGATTAATAGCACCGATATTGTGGTGTTCCTGGAAAGATAAGGCTGGCTATCTGGACTAAAGTCAACAGGGCAGATAGCAGGGAGTAAAGAAGCCAAGAGCGAGAGAGCATGGGTGAGCAGGAAGGAGAGAAAGACTGGCGGAAGCTGGAGACACTTTTTGAGGTGAAGATCCTCCTCACAGTACTCTACAGCCTCATCCTGATCCTGGGCATCGTGGGAAACAGCATCACCATCCATGTGACGCAGGTGCTGCAGAGAAACGGGTACCTGCAGAAGAACGTAACGGACCACATGGTGAGCCTGGCCTGCTCTGACCTGTTGGTGCTGTTGATAGGCATGCCTGTGGAGCTCTATAGTGCAATCTGGTTCCCCTTTAGTTCTGCTTCGGGGAACATTTCCTGCAAGATCTACAACTTCTTGTTTGAGGCATGTAGCTATGCCACCATCTTGAATGTGATGACGCTTAGCTTCGAGCGCTACATGGCCATCTGCTACCCATTTCGGTACAAATCCCTGGCAAAGGCTAGAACTGCACACCTAATTATTGCCGCCTGGCTCACCTCGGCCCTCGTGGCAGTGCCCCTACTGGTTGCCACAGGAACAGAGGGCCATGTGCTAGAGCCCGGAGGAGCCCCGGCCCAGAACCTGACCTTCTGCACCAACCTGAGGCAGCACTGGAGCATGTTCCGTGCCAGCATGTTCACTGCCTTCATTCTCTACCTGCTGGTCCTGGGAGCTGTAGTCTTCATGTGCAGGAGCATGATCATGGTCCTCAAGACCCCCATGACCACAGTGGACACTTCCGACAGCAGAGGCGAACGCAGAGTGCCCAAACACGAGAGCGACAAAGTCAAAGCGTCCCGCAAGCAGACCATTCTATTCCTAGGTAATGACACAACTTGCTTTCTTTTTTTGGAGTTTGGGTTTAGACTCCTCTACCCACCTGGGCTGCTATACCAAACCAACCAATTTAATTGGAAAACAGGACCGAGAGCATCATATTCACACCATTGTTACTAGGGATGCACCGATTGATCGGCCAGTGATCGGAAATGGCTGACCGGTGATCGGCCAATCACTCACACGTATTGCCGATTCCAAGCCGATCTTTTTTTGGTGGGGGGTTTATTTATTTGTTTATGTATTACATTTTATTTATTTAAATTTGTAAAGAAAATTTGTTATGAAAAAAGTCTTTATATTAATGATAATTCGATTTTTGTTTGTATTTGCTGTAGGGTTGCCACTATCATATGTCATTATTATAAAAGTAAACAGTAAACAGGGAAAGTAACTACCACGTTACATTACAAAAGTTGAAACCCATTTTTTTGTGTCGTTGTCGTTGACTACATGCAGCAGCTCTAATTTTCTGTTATCTGGGGAAAAAATCGGTATCGGAAAAATCGGTATCGGCCGATCACACTTACAAAAAAATCTGTAATCAGAATCAGCCAAGAAAATTGCAATCGGTGCATCCCTAGTTTTTTGGTTAAGTTATGAAACATAAAAATGATCTGCAACCTGTTCACAATATCCTCAGTTAAGCTCATGCAGAGACATTTTATTTGGTTGGATGAATTTTATTTTTATTATATTAGGTATGCCATCAAATCGTGGCTCATTTTGTTAATAAAATTTAATGTGCCGAGAGGTGCCATGCACTGATAAACTACTGGTGCTCTAAGTTAAAGTGGTGAGAATAAACTAAAGGTCCAAACGGATTCCAGTAAAAGGCTGTAAGCAGGAGGACGATGGAGAGAACAATCCAATCTGCAGAAATGGAAGTGTGAGAAATGACATAAAAGCTCCTTTTTCAGAGGGCACAGTGTGATCCTGTACTATGGAAGAATAACTATGCTGCTGGAGATTTGACACTGTAGCTGAACTTCTACACATGCCCTCATTCTGACAGCTATATTTAGCCCATTGTTTTCTGCAGCCGCATTAGCAGGCATGCTATAGATGAACCTCAATAATGAAACAAAGTCTAAGAGATGTGTGAAATGCAAAAAGGGGAACAAACTCCCCAAAAGAGTGATTTCATATGAAAAAGAAACAGTCAATGTCTGCTGCTACCAAACAACTGAGGACACCCCTATATATATATATATATATATATATAATATCGCCCCCCCCCCTTTATAAATACATATAAATATTTGTACACATACACATTTCTATATTGCTATTTTGTAGTATTTTTATTGTGTACTTTTTATTCTATTTTTTTTTTTTTTTGGCTGATTATTACCTTTGTACTAAACCAACAATGCAAATTTCCCACTTGTGGGACTGATAAAGGTTTATTTTACCTTATCTTATCTTATATGTGATGCTTGTAAAATGAATAACGCATGTCAGCACATTTGATAGGCACTAGAGCTTAGAACTGAACACGGTGTAAAATATCAGTATATCTCATTTGTAAAGGCGGGTTTTTATCCTCTTGCAATGTTCCTTTTGTGCCGTTTCTTATATTTACAGTTAAAACCTGGATAAACCAGTTAGACAGTATTGAAAACATAAAAAGGAACACATATTGAACGAATAACTGTGTAAGATCAGAATGTACTATGTTGTATAGGAGGGCAAGAAAATGATTAGATCAGTTTCATAATACATGGAGTCACTTTTAATAGGGGAAATGTCCACAGTGTTGTTTTACTCCTTAATCCGATTTTTTTCAAGTGAATCAGAGAAGTCTGGCCCAAAAACTCTTATTTGGCTAAGAAACAAGGACACAATTCAACTCATTGAGGAACGAAAGCTACACCGATTAAATATTTAAGCCACGAAACCAACCCCCTATTTATTCATCCTGAATGCCTATAATAAAAAAAAATCAATAGTATCCATACACACAGGACCAGAGTGTAGAGTTTGTATTCAAGGGGCCAACATGGGGACTACTAGTGGAATCAGGAAAGATAAGAGCATAAGACAAAGATTTGATACAGAAAGCAGCTAAAGCCGCAGGATTTCTCTCAGCGCTCCAGTGCTGATGTGGGAGCTTCTTCTCGCTCCAACACAACTTTAACGGCACTTACACACTCTTACGGGTCCTTGACAACATCCTCTTGCTTTCTGAGTCTATTTACCTCACTTGGCTGCAACTGATGACGACACACAACACCTATCAAAACAATACACACACAGAGAGATACAGAAAACAGACAGCCAAGCAGGAAAACAACTACAGCGCGAGCAGCAGCAGGATGAAAAGCGCACCAGGGAGCATGCCTTGTAGACATATAAGACTCTTCCTGTTGTGATGGTAATACAGCATAATTCTGAAATTGCATTTTCAAGCCCTCCCCTCAGGTTTTTACGAGGCACGTTCAATGGTCCCTCTCAGCAGACACTAATAACTTAGTGACACAAGACAGAATGGCAGGCTTTCATGTCAGCGTTATATTTTAAAATCCTGTTTGAGAGACTTTCATCAGACTTCATTAGGATTTTCCGGTTCACATTCAGGTTGTGGATGCAGACTGCATAAAAAGGGGAGAAAGGGTGGCTTAGAACATACTCAGGTAAAAGAAAAAGAAGGATTTACTCAAACAATAGGCCAAGCTAAGACAAAAATACCCCTTGAGCATCATTTTTAAGTTTCATGTCACTTTTACAGTAGCAGGTTACACTGGTTTAGACTTTAGAATTGCTCATACATGATCATCGAGTGAACTTGTGTCTGCTTCTCATCTTTTTCTGGCCTCTTATAAATAGTCACCTTGGGTAGCTTAGGTTCTATCAGTAAAAACACAGTAACAATGAAAAATGGAAAGTGTTATTTCCTTAAAATACTTAAAATAGACCACCATCTTCCACATTTTCATCTGATTAAATCAAAGTCCATAAATGTGATTGTGCAAGAAAAGTAAACTCTTCCAAGCTTTTCTGAATGGAATGAGAAGCAGCATCATAGTTCTGACGCAACACAGCCCCCATATTTTGTGACAGTCCAAATAAGAACTAAACAGTCTAAAAATATCATTATGCCTAATCTGTAAAAGTGTGTTTCTGTCTTCTTGAATCATTCATCGGTATGTAATTCCTTACATTTACACTACACTGTTGTACACTACACTTTGTAAACCTAAAAACGCCTTTTTCTAACATGTTAACCAAGAAGTTGTATATGAAAGTTGTTCTTTTCCAATAAAGATGGAATGGCAGGGCTATGGAGGTCCCGCTAAGGGTCTAAAGTAAAGTAGTCACGCGTCCCCACGAAACGGAGCCAAAACCTGAGCACTGACCTGCTGGTAGTCCACTTCTCCAGGCTTGAAGCTACTGTCCACCGGCTGGAAATTGAAATTAAGGTGAGGGAAGTTGTGAAGCCAGTAAGTCCACCACGGGGCAATGTAGTCTTGACGCGCGGACGCCATCCTGGACAGGAGAGAGTGAGAAAGTCCGTGCGTCCTCCAACTTTTCCAAAAGAAAAGTGGAACACCAGGGTCCAAAGCGAGAGATGAAAAAGTCTGTTGTCAGTCAGCACCTGAGAAAATAACCTGGGAAGCACCAGTGACTCCCCCGTGCTCATAAGAAGACATAGCAGCTGGGCTGCGTCTCTAATCCCATGTTGGAAGTGCGCTCCTTCAAGAGCGCAGCGCACTTAACCACTGCTCCTGGCGCGCATGCGCAAAGGGAGTCCAGCGGGAGCTTGGATAAGTCTCATCGTTTTTGACAAGTTGTCAGGTCTCCCTTAAACGCAGCCTAGGCTCCAGCGGGGGGAAAATAAGAATTAAGGCTTCCAGGACAGAGCTTATTCTATTCAGGTCACGTTAAATCTCGAATGATCCGCAGTATTAGACCGTATCAAAATCCATCCAGTGGGATATCCATCACAGATACAGGAGGTTGACTGCTAACAGGGCTTAAATGTTGCCTCTGGGCATGTTATTATAGAACCGGGTGTGCAATGTGCATGTATAATGAACTGCAAATGAACCGAACTTGTCATGAAATTAGCTGGAAAATGGTTTCAAAATAAATGCATTCCAATTTATGCAAGCCATGCCAATCCTTAGAGTTTTGTAACCAATACTAGCTTTCAGAGATGCCAAAAAAATGGACAGAATTTTATTTTTATGAAGTAAGAAGAGAATACAGTGGGACAGGCCATATGCACAGCTCAATTCATAACCACATGCTGTCATGATTGCAGCTGTTTTGATCAACTGATTAGTTCCGTCAGGTGCTCCATCATGGTCCAACATACACGGCGGAATCAAACTCTGCATTTTCCCTCCTGAAAAGGACCTGCTGAGCTGATGTAATTAATTAAAATGTCTGCAGCATGCTGAGTTGTGAGGATTATGGCATTTCTACATTACAAGTATAACCACAAGGGCGTAAATACAGTGGGAACCCATTACACTAGAAGGTGGGGATGTGATGCAAACCCCGAGAAATAAGTCGATTTTAGTAAGCAATTTGAAGTGTACTTTAATGGAAAGTTATTTCTACCCATTTGTGCTGAAATGTGTGCTACATCCATCCACAGGAGGCAGCTGCTTCCAAGTACAGCAATTGCCTGAACTGAGCTGAACAGAATGGACCCAAAGTAATGAGGTTTGAAAGCACATAAGTGAAAGCTAATGGTGCAAAATCACGGACAGGGCAACAAGAAAATCAAAACCTGTACAAGTCACACTGTCTGCCTTCCTTGACTTTATTTGCTCCCAAGAAGCACTGTTTGGCAAATGTTTATAATAAGAGCTAAAATGAATTTAAAGCCTGCAGGATAAGTTCATCAGTAAGGCCAAATCGTGACTTCGGAGTTAACAGGGGGCATAGACCCCAGCACCAAGACAACGTTGTTCAAGGTTGACATCTGGTGGACAAAGTGAGCAGTTCAAATGGGTGCATCTGAGGTTCTTCCATGATATGTAGCTTGCATGAAGCAGCGTATGGCAGCATGGGGCCACTGGGCCTTCACTTTTCTTTTTTGCTTTGAAATTCTAATTCTCTTTTAAAGAGAGGTGAATAAATTTCACTGTGCTAACTTTAATCAGTTATATGACTTTAGTGCCCATGCTTTTCTGGGCACTGACACTGACTAACAGAGCTGAATGATTCAAGGACACGGCTTGTGTATTGTACTGTTTTTACGTTGACACTCTTTATAAAATCATTTTTGTGAGTCTTTCACTATAAATGTTCTATAGCAATAAAATGAAAGGTTTTTACCTAGAACCCTAGGACCTAAACTAGAATATTTAGTGTCAAGACTACACCAGAAAAAAAATCAGTTTTTATTAATAATATAAAAAAAATACCTTTGCTACATGTCCCTTTTTGAGATGTGCACTAATCCACCCCATCATTAAAATCCTGACAGGCGAAGTGGACAACATTCATTATCTTGTTTCAGTGTCACATGTCACAGGATGGGACGCTTTAGGTAGCAAGTAAACGGTGAGTTCTAGACGTTGATGTTGTAAAAAGCAGAGAGTATAAGGATCTGAGCTACTGTGACAAGGGTCAAATGGGGATGGCTAGATGAGGGGTGAGAGCATCTCCAAAACAGGATCTTATGGGGTGTTCCTGGTATGCACTGGTTGGTAACTATCAAAAGTGGTCCAAGTAAGGACAACTGATGAACAATTGACAGAGTCATGGGTGCCCAAGACTTATTCCTAAGAGTAGTGAAGGCTAGCCCATCTGGTCTGATCCCACAAAAGAGCTATTGTTGCACAAATTGCTAAAAAAAAAAAAGGTTAATTTCTGTCTATGATAGAAAGGTGTCAGAACACACAGTGCATCACAGCTTGCACTTAATGGGGCTGTGTGACTACAGACCATGCTTACCCCTGTCCACAATCCAAAGCACCTGCAATAGGCATGTGAACATCAGAACTGGAGCATCAGCCAATGGAGGGAGTAAGGTAGTTTGGTCTGATAAGTCACATTTTCTTTTACACCATGTGGACAGCTGGGTGTGTGGAGGATTGGCATCAAGAGGCACTTTGAGAAGAAGGCAAACTGAGAGAGGCAGTGTGATGCTCTGGGCAATGTCATGCTGGGAATCTCTATGACCACCCTTTCTCTGGATAAGAATAAGGTCAGAGTCAAGATTCATCAAAGCTGTTTACTTCGTTTTTTCAATGGAAAGGAGAATTGGTCTCATCCTCTCCTTAGAACATCTGAGAGACTATTCCCCGTATGGTAGGTTTGTAGAGATTATATAGGAATGCACATTGGACAAACAGTTCTGAGAATTGTTCATTGGATAGGAAGGATGTTTCTGCTCTAAAAAAGGACCAAGGCTATACAGAACACCCTGACGTCTCTGGACCTTTCACACCTTTTCAAACACAGACACTAAAAAAAAAAAAAAGCAGCGTAGGGTCACATACACACACAATGAGATCACAATATTTCCCACTACCCTCGCCACTCTGATCATAAAATAACTCAAACAAAATTAGATACATATGTCAAACACACAAAGAACACGTGGAAAAAATGATCAAACACAATTAAAGGTCATGGTCACATGAAGAAAGGTCCTCATGAGGGCCCGGAGCCCAGTCGGCACTCACATGGACATTCCAAACACCTACCAAAACATTATTACACACCACATACACCACTTCACGGCCATGCTATTGCCCAATGACAGTGGCCTCCTTCAGCAGGATAGTGCTGAATAATGCCACCATGCAAAAAAGGTTTTAATTGGATAGATGAGTATGGCAAAGAGTTCAAGGTGTAGTTCTGGTCTCTAAATTCCCCAGATCTCAATCTGATTAAGCATCTGTGCTAGACAAATTAGTCTGATCCATTACAAAACACAACTTACAATACACAACCTCACAACTTACAATCTCTTGCAAGATACCACAGCAAACCTTGCAAGGCCTTGGGGTGTCCATGCCTTGAGCTGTTTTGGCAACACAAGGTGGGCCTACACAACATTAGGTGGGTGTTTTTAATGGCTGATTGGTGTGAAATTCCCTTGTCAAGACCTTGGTATATTGATGGAATATGATATGATCATAAAGTTATGAGTGAGAGCTGAAGTCCTCTGTCTTTTGAATGTCTGCTTTCAAGGTCGATCAGACATCATGGTAATGTTTGGGATGGATTTGGTCCTGCTGAATTTCAAATATCACTTGAGGGGTTCCCTGCGGAGTCTATGTCTCTCTCTATCCTTGACTTGCTGCACTCTTTTTGACAATGTGTTTTGACTGAATGGACTGCGTGATCTTTAAAGTTGAAGTTATCTAAAAGGCTCCTGAGCTTCTGAAATAGATGCAATTATTCTTCTGGGAAAAGATTCATACCTGTCACCAGTGTCCATACAAAGCCTTGTATCACCAAAAAAGCTTATGTCACTCTGAGGACCTACTGGAAGATTTGACTGGATAGTGTCTACATGGATTGGAAGGAAACCAAAAATGGTATCTCATCACAGAAATCTGTATATATCTGAACACTTTCTCGTCCAACATCCGAAAGCCTTCCAATAGGAGAGTAAGCTGTTATGTCTGCAAAGGAAGGACTATTTCAATGCAAAGTCCTTAAAGTCCCTGTTGGTGTAACAGTCAGGCGTCCCAATACTTTTGTCCTCATAGTGCATTAAGCTTTGGGATTGTATGGCAGTCAGTGGCACAGGAAATGCTGTGAGGGTAGAGGTATATTAATATAATATCCCACAGTCAGTGAAGAAACTGATCAAGAAACAGGCTATATATAAAAAGAGCACAGTGATCAAAAAGATACCTGAGATTCAACCTTGAACTACTTAAAGAAATTAAACATTAAATGGCCCTTGCCATTCCCAGAAATGAACATAGCTGAAAATCTATGATTAGATCTTAAACAGGCTCCGAATGTAGGATGACCTAAGACTGAACAGTTACTGTACTGCAGGGAAAGAGTGTGTGTGTGTGTGTGTGAGGGATGATGGCATGGGGGGCTCAAAACCTACATTTTCCCACGATGTACTTCATAATAGATTTATCAAATAAATAATGATTGCATGGTAATACAGTAACGCCTCAGTTTTACACGCATTAACATTCGCGGATTTTCCTGAGAACTGAACTGTATTGCCACCACAAGTCCAGTGGTGGCGGTAATACATTGAAAAGTAAACCACCATAAAAAGAAGAAGAAGAAGTAGAAGAAGCCTGCTGCAGCATGTAGCATGACTGCTCCGTGTCCTGTTCTTATATTTTAGTGTTTTAAAATGTTGTATTAGTAAGCTGTACCGTCTAAACATGTGGGTAGAGAGAGTTATTTGTTTACAGTTTTTTTTTGCAGTGTTATTCCACTTTTATCATTAATAAAGATAAATCTGCACAAAGCAAACATATTTCTCTACTCCTATGTTGATA
>JBBPDC010000028.1:9699295-9720093 GCA_037974485.1 Hemigrammopetersius urotaenia
CCAAACATGAACAGAAAAAAACAGAAACATTAACAAAAAAGCAGTGGCTCTAACCAGCCACTGACCAGACCGTGACACCAGTAAATATAAGAAAAAAGCTTTTTTTCTGGCATGCGTTCCAGATAGGATATATTGCAGACATGGAGGTGGAGTCTATTTTTAAAAAATACATTAAATTGAAATTGAAAAAGACCCCAAGGGACTGCAAATTATTAAAACCTTCATCCAGACATGATTCTTTTGCCTCTCTAACAAATCCTCCTCGCTGTATGCGGCCTCTTTCGAGCAAGTTCATTAGAGCTCCAGTAGTTTTATACTTCTTCATTAGTGGCTTAACGTTACATTTGGGCATTTTCTGGCAGAGGCACTGATTTATCAAGGTAAATCACACACTTTTGTCCCATTTCATTCCCGTTTACTTTAATCTCCCCCATGTTCATAAATGGCAAAGAGGATTTGACCTTTGTGTCACCTCACAGTTATAACCCAGTAAAATATGGATGTCCGCTTAAGAATACCATAAAAATGTTCTGGATTGAACCAAGGGGCGACTAAATGCCATCACTTACTGTAAAACATGAGGGTTAAATATGTATTTTTTGTTTCCTTACACTAAATTTACTTCAAGTGAGGTTGACATACGTTCTGTGGGAGATTAAGTTGATTAACGAAACAGACCTTTTTTAATGACCTTCTTTCTTGCCATCTTTCCAAGTGTGCCAGCAATTATGGAGCTGGCTCTATAAATGTTTTTGACCTGCAAACTAACTAAGCACTCAAATGGCTCATTCAGTAGTCAAGGTTCTATATATAACCATTACATTTACTAAAGAACCCCCTTCTTTAGAGAACAGAAAGCATGCTGTGGCAAGAGGCATGCAAAGAAGGACTGGAAAGACCTTGATAAGAATCCTACTATTTTGGAAAATGTTGTATGCGATTGCGGTCGCTGCCCCAAGGGATCCAGAAGCTGTGGCTTGGGCTCTATTGTGCTTTCCTAATCCAAACTCTGCCTCCTTGTTTATTATTCCATCTCCACTACTTGGCCGCTCCATAGAATAATACATTCACCCAATGCCAAGGCCCTCTATCTGTAAAGTGCCAGAAGCAGAGTTGATGCATTTCAATGTCCTCACAGGCGGCCTGTGTTTACCAGAGGTTGCACTATAACTTTCTGACCGTTGCACACTTGACTCTGTTGGAACGAGGCGGCCGCGCCACCTTTTTTCAGCCTCCACATGTTCCGAACAGATGTGGCAGCTATCGGCAACAATTGCACTGCTGTTCGCTAATGGCGAGGATTCATTAAAAGACAAACGTCAAACGACACCTGAGAGAAGTGTAACAGTGGAGATGTGCTGAGAGCAGCATAAAGAACAGGAAGAGGAAGAAGCCGGTCTCATTTTCTAGACCCAATTCGCGAAAGCTGCTCGCACTTTTCAACTGCCTTTAATCTGTGAATTTTAAGTAGTTTACCCACATTTAAAATGCAATGAATTGTGTAATTAAAATGGCTAACAATGTAAATCAGTGGGCTGGAAAGATGGTGGGTAATTAAACAGACAGTTTCCCTGGTGGAATAAATTCCAATTGTCTCAGAAAAAGAGAAAAAGAGAGAAAAAAAAACAGTAGAGAAATTCTGCAGTGCTGCAAAAAAAAACAAACCAAAAAAACAAGGCTTAGTCTGTGTTCAAGTGCATTAGCAAGCACTCAGCAAGCTAAACAATACAAGCACATTTCCAATTCAGTCTCTTCCCACCAACCATTACAGCGATCCCAGCACCGCTTGGAAATTCACTCTATTTTTGTAAT
Organism: Hemigrammopetersius urotaenia; assembly: GCA_037974485.1. NCBI lineage: Eukaryota > Metazoa > Chordata > Actinopteri > Characiformes > Alestidae > Hemigrammopetersius > Hemigrammopetersius urotaenia. Next base: position 9,701,108 of record JBBPDC010000028.1, read on the forward strand.
GGCAATAAAAAAAAACTGCTGCGGATTACACATAATGATCATGCATAATCAGGGAGGAGGGATCCTATTATTATCATCTAGACATACTGCCGGTATGATCTTAGAAAAGGCACATCGCACTCGCATAAGATGCCTTTATGTTGCTAAGGAGAGGACATAATTGCAGTTCAACTTTCAAAACTGACCCGTCGAAGAACTAATCACTCACGTCCTTCGCACTTCTACTTGGTCTTAATAGGAGTTCAGGCTCTGGACCACTTAATCCCCTCTCCCTGCTCTCTACCCATTCCGTCAGCATAACAAATGTCATGCTGCATGATAATTTGCAATCAATTTTACGTCCTGTAATTGTCTCTTTTTGGCTGGGGACTTGGTGGGGAGTCCGCAAGCTTGATTTAGCACAGGACCGGAACCGGGGGAGGAGAGTGTGGCGCTTTCAAGTTGCAATTTAGATGTAGCAGATGGAGGCCCTGCAATCAGGGAGAGGGTGGTAATCAATTTCTCAGGACTGGACCGAAGCCATGGGGAGAAAAAGGCCACCGCTCAACACGACAAGTCCTGTTCTGCTCTTTTCCATGTAGATACTTGGCACTATATATCATATGGTAACTGCAAACTTCATCGATTTCAAATGGTTTAAATGATAAACAGAGATGTGATGAATCTATAATAACTGGCTGTAAAGCTGTAAAGCATCAAGTGACAGCATCATGCTTTAAAGCCTCTGGCTATACTTACGTATTGCTTATGCACCAAAATCAGAACCAGTTAATTTTCACATAACAATTTTCTGATTTCTCTTTAGCCCTTAGGATTAAACAGGCTGTGTTTGTTTTTGTGCATTTAAAGAATGAGTAAATCATCTCTGTTCTCATTGGCTCCTCTGATTTGTCTCATTTCGAAAAGCAGTCCAAGCTCAAACAGTCATTAACAGTAATGTTCGTTTTTGTGACATCACAAAAACAAGGAGTAACATCTTGATTAACAAGTGGAAACTTCAATTACACTGGCTAAACATTTTTTAAGAAAGGTCTGTTTCATTGCAATTTTTGGTGTTTCTTAGTCAAGTTTTGCTGATTCAGAAAATCAGTTTTTCCTACATTCAGTGGTTCTAGAGATAAACTAAATTCAGTGTTACTTTTCATTACAAAGTTGTTGTAATACAACAATTATTTTGATATTAGTTTCAAAGATGTGTGTGTCTCACGCCCAATGCATGACAGTTCAACAAACAAACAACATATTTCTATGCAAAAAACGTAATAAGTATAACAAAAGACCATCAGCTGAGCCGCCAGGTTGAGTTTTTTCCAAAACCTCTAGTTTCTAACTAAACTATTGAAGCTACATGAAAATAAACATTACCTCAGAAATCAGCGTGTCGAGGCTGTATAAGAAACAATACAAAATGTAATGAAACACATTTCTGTTGCCTGGTGTCATAAGAACCCTTTCTGTTCCTATGCAACTTTTGGATCAGAAAACAGGATCAACATTTATCTTGTCAACAAAAGAAGATGGCTGTTTCTTACTTGTTTTTTCGATCATGTACATTGAGGAGCTGCATTTTCGAGGCACTCACTGTGTCACATTCATTTTCCAGCTAAAAACTCAGTTGCATGCATAGTGCCATAAACGCAGGAGAGGTAATGGTTGTGTTAGGGGCGATAATGGATGTACTCTCCAGCGTCAGCTTCCAAGGTTTTTGTATTCATCACGGTGGATTTGGAATATTGATCTGATATTACAGCTTATATGTATATCGAGGACTGTTCATACTGAGCTATTTGTTTGTTTGTTTGTACTTGTGTGTGTCTGTGTGCCTGAGCACATTTGTATGCTGCCATTTAAATGTTTAAAATGACTGTTTTCAAAAACACAAAAACTTCACAGACGGTAGAGCATTTACAGAAAGCTGTAAAAAAAAAAAAAAAATTCAAAACTTTAGATGTGTCCTCTAGACCCAACCCAACAAGTCTTAGAGAGCAGTATGGACAGTTTATTGGATTCATTAAAACATTCAAATACATTTCAGCAGAATTTGTCTTTGTGCAAGTGCATTTGTGAAAAAGACGAGTGAAAGTGACAATCTGGTCATACTTGAACACACCACAGCATGAACAGCACGAAATACTTTCTCTGCATTTAACCCATTCACCAAGTGAAGCAGGGGGCAGCCAGGAACACAGTGCCCAGGGAGCAGTGTGTGGGGACGGTACCTTGCTCAGGGTACGTCAGAGGTGCCTAGCGGTCTTGGGAATTGAACCCGGACTTTCTGATTACAGGACGAATGCCCCTAACCACTAGGCTACTTGTGCAAGCAAGTACTTCCCATTAGAATCCACTCACACACAGATATGTACATCACACACCAATTATGAATACTGTAAGCATAATCATACATTATGAATAACAAAAACTAAACACTCATTTATCTTTTTATTTTCTATACTTAAATACAGATACTTTCTCACTATATTATTTTATAACATTTTTGCTTGCTTCCAGTTTTAACAGGGTATGATTTTGACTCAGCATCTAAACTGTCACTTATATATATATTTTCTTTTTTAATGAAACATATAAACATCCAAAGCAGGACTCGGCAGGATAACTATTATCAGCAACCATCGTTTCTTTGCACATTAACGCAGGGCTTTTCAAAATCCTTTTATTTTGAACGTTTGTTGCTTTTTTGTGCTTGTGGGTGCTGCACATATTTCTTTATATGGACAAAAATAATGGGACACCTATGTATGGATACTTCGATACATAGACTTTAATGTGGAGTTGGTCCTCCTTTGTAATTGCAGTAATACTTGTTTTTCTATAACAACTGTGTTAAAGGGAACACTGCTGTTAAAAAGCTCCTTATTTGTTTAGTGTTTGTAAACCAAATGTTCTTGCACGTTCATATAAAAGTGTGCAATACACTACTTTTGAATTCATTATTATATTTTGTGTATAACAGTGCGATTAATCACCATTAAACAATTTAAAATTTTGCCCAGCATTAATCCAAAGTGAAATTAAGCTATAATGAAATGAATGTCCAGAATGTATTATATTTGAAAAGAGGTTGTTCAAATAGACTCAATAAGAAATGATTGTAACTGGATAAAATATCACATATCGTTCATCATTTAATATTTTCTGGTGTGTGCATGTGTGTGTGCATGTGTGTGTGCGTGTGTGTTTGCGTGTGCGCGTGCACTCATGTGAGTGAGTGTGTGTGCGTATGTGTGTGTGTGTGTGTTGATGAGCAGATGTTTCAGATAAGAAGAAGCGGTGCAGGGAATGGGCATGGAGCTGCTGTGTGTTATAATCATGGCTGCAGTGGGCAGGGTGAAGCGGATGGCAGCGTGTCTGTATTGAGCTGGAGCCGGTGGGAGCAGGGGGGAAGATGAATGAGAGAGCATGGAGGAGTTGGTTTTCACCTTGAAAGTGGCATCACTCTTCCTGACTAATCCTTCTCTCTGCTGTGCTGCACTTGGGCCAGACAGTGCTTAAGTCTGCGTTTACCACACACACACATATACACACACACACACACATATACACACAGCACCCCATGTGGAGCTTCATAAGCCTTAAGAGCACAGTGCCTCCTAGTTACATTTACCGCAATAAGATTTGGCCTGGCTTACAGTATTTTCAACTGATTATGAGCCTATTTTTAATCATGCTGAATTATATTCGTCAAAAAGAGAGCTCTACTTTTTCCTCACATTTTAGCCACTTGTATGTAATTCCTAATTCCTTTTAAGTGTTTAATTTCATTCTGCTCGGGTGGTGACAGCAGCTGAACAGTTGTGTTGGTGCCCATCCCTCTCATTTTCCAGCTTCATCATTTTATCTCAGATCAAAGAGATCCCAGAAGAGAAGAACACCGCTTAAAACTTCATAGTATATCCAGCTTCTATCAGCATAGAAACTCAGCTTCCACTGCAGGTCAGTTGGGAATTCATTTTAGTGGTTTCATAAACTGAGTGCTATCAGGTAGAAAGTGAAAGAAAGAGCTATATAGAATACAGAACAACATGTTAATATGTGGGGCACACATGTAGGGCCTAATTAATAGTCATGTTTATAAATAAATAAAAATCAGTATATTTTGGAGAAAAAAAACAGCATAACAAATAATACAATTGAACAAATAACAATTTATTTAACAAAAGTATTTAGGAAGAAGAACAAGAGGGGCTATACATGTTTCCCAATACTTGAATTCCTGGTTGCAAGAGTGCAACAGTCAGTTAGATTTAAAATACTGGGTTCATAATTTTATGTTTTGGTCAGCTTTGGGCAGCTCTTAGACAATTTGGACAAAATCAGAATAATTAAAAATTAAATAATGACCATAGTCATGCTGTTGCAGAGCTGGTAGGTGGAGGGAGAGCTAAAATGGGTTGTTGGTGCTGGTTCTTTAGATGGCATTATTAATAGAATGCCATTCTCCATGGTGCATTAAACAACAGTTAGTTCCAATGGCACAATCTGATTGGTCGAGAAGCATTTAACTTCTTCACAGTAGATGTATCAGTCTGCGGAGCATTGGTTGCTAGGTAATGACTTGCTTTAACCATTTTTAACTTTCTACAAATGAAACAGAAAACAAATACCTTCAATAACTTTTTTTTAAAAAAAATTTCACACAGCACCATGTTTGGTTACATTCTGAGGAAAAGAGTGACAGAAAGTGTATCTTAAATCAAGAACCAGTTGTTGCCATAAGTGAACTCTTTAGCTAAAATGGCAGAACAACATATTTAACGTTAAATGCCAGGGAGTAAGCCAGAAAGGACCAGAATCCAAACTGACAAACAACATGGATTTTATAGGCTGGCTGGAACAAGAACTAAAAGGCTGTAATTGACATTGCTAGTCTTTAATTGCTTTAATTCATAAAACCAAAGGCTTTACTTTTTACAGTCACCAATAATAAAGGAAGGTATGGCACCAAATGTAGGGTTTCTTTACCGATTTCTTTATTTTGGTGCAACAAAAACTCTTATCATCATTAACACTATGATGATCTATGAGACCGAGATCCATGAGATCAACTGAATCACAGCTGTGATGTTATATAACACATTGAATTGGATTGTGACATCACAGTATCACAATATGGCTTTTCCAATACACCTTAAACATGAAGCTTTTTGCTCCTTTGTTACTTCTACTTAGGTATTTTTTGGATCTTGATCCTGACCCATTATTTCATAAGTAAAAACCGTAACCATGTGTTTAATTCAGGATGATTTTAGGCTAATCTCTCCACCTGTGGAATTCTGCTCAAGGTCTGTGCAGTTGCTGCAGGATCTGCTGGGGATCTCTCTACTTTCTTTTTCTCCAAAAGAAGCAGCCAAGCATGTATGCATTGTCTCGTTACATGATTAGCTTCTTTAATCCGCCTGGGGTACAGAAACAGGGCCAGATAAAGGTAAGATGTGAATGCTAATAGTCGCGGCAGACTCCCAGCTAGCACAGAGAACTGCCTGCAAACCAAAACCATCGTTGTGAGTCCAGGGGGAAAGAAGAAAATGCGTTTTCTGCTCTCTGTCTCTGAGGGCTTTTCTCTCTGTCTCTCTTTTCCCCTGCTTTCTATTTTCCTCCCTTTTCTAGTTCTGTCAGGTACAGAGCAGAGGAAGAGGGGAGGAAACACACATAAAGAGAAATCCAACACACACATATGGGCTAGGTTTTTGACGGACTGACAGCATGACGGAAGGCATCCAGAGTGTGTCCCTCGCCATAGCAATCGCACGAACACCATGTTCTCTTTGTGTCATTGCCTTCACTGGAGCAGTCTTGTGTGACAGCGGAGAGATGAGGCTGTGAGTTCTCTGTCTACCCCCCACCCGCACCCCAGGCACTCTCTCGCCTCCCCCTCCCCAATCATACTGGAGATGAGCTGTGAGCACAGCGCTGATAACCTCAAAACACTCCGGCGCCAAGCTCTGAGATCGACAGACTCCGTGAGCCACTGAACTCGAGACTTTGGGAAAGTTCCCAGCAGAGGCTCGAGTTTTGTTTGAACATACAGTACATGGCGAGCCCATTTCCACAGAGAAAAATCAATAGAACCCCCCCTCCCCACCACCACGTCCATTTCCTCCCAACATCACCAGCTCCCTGCCACAGGTCTGCTACATAGCCATCTTTCCACCTGCACTAATGCCACCTGATCTCTATGAGGTGATGGCACAATGAATAGAACAAGTGTTTAGATCTGTGGGCCAACATGTAATCCAATAGTGTCTTACAATCTCATTCCAAAATGGATCTGCTCAATCTGTCACCCCTGCTTGGGGTTGATGCACTCTTTGGCAGGGCACCTTCAGTCTGCCTGACTGAAGACCAATGATAAGACAGGCGGTCCTGGAGAAATAACTGGTGATTGCAGATTGGCAGATGAAAGGCAATGAAAAGAGGCTTTGGACCCTAGACTGTCGGAGGCACTGGTCTTTACAATACAAGGAGAAAATATGCAATAACCCTTTTATTTCCCATTAATTATGTATGTCTCATTCTGTGGCCAGGCGTACATCACAAGCGTACGCTGTGGTTAGCATGTGCTCAAAACAGGTCACCCCAAGGTTACGGCACTTTTTCCTATTGAAATTCCCATCACTGCAGCATGTCTCCACACATGCCTCTGTTCTTCTTATGGCTTTATCTCTGGGTTTTGTTTTGCAGGCAAATTTATACACCAACAGGCCCGGCTGTTTCCGCCAAGTGATCTGCCCCTTTTGCCCCCATCACTAATAAGATCTGGCTCTTGCAGACATAAAAGGTGAGAACCTCCATGGGCCCTGGCACTTCAAGCCTTTGAGGTGGAGGAGAAAAAAGATCTCTGCAGACCAGCAGGCAGAGAGATGGAGTGGGGGCGCTGCTCCTCGAAGCCCCTGTGGGGTGCCACCAAGCCCCGCTTTTCATCCCAGCAAGCAGGACCAGCTTTGTGAGTGAGTGGCCTCTGCACTTTGCTGCCGGCCTGGCCACAGCGGCAGCAGTGTAAACAAGCCAACGTGGGGAGTCTGCCTTTGTGCGGAAGTAACAGGAAAGAGGCCGAGGAGGACCAGAGATTCTATAATCTGTGACGTAAGTTGGTGGTAGGTTTTGGCTCCCGGACATAACAGTGGGAGGGGAAACAAACAAATCCAAGCCTGAGATACGATCAAGAACAAGCTCAGGCAGCTCTCGTTACTAAATGAGGAACTTTAATGAGTTTGTTCCCTCAAGGTTCTGGATTGAGACTCCAGAGACAAAGCAATCTCTGCACATGCTTAGTTTACTGGGAATAGCACTATTTTGTGGGATCCGTTGGATGGGCATTATTGCAATGACTTATCAGCGACTAAACGTGACTCATTTCTTGATCCTATGCACATTTTTACAACACAATTGGATATAAATAATACCTCATGATGCTTTGAATCATTTCGTCAAGAACTGTAATTTGGATCACTCCAAGGACCATAATTTAGACACGGTAATAGTGGCTGGACGCTGCACACAACAATTGAGACAATGTCGTAGTCTACGTCCACAAGTGTGATGTCAGGAATAGCGCCGATATGAGGCAGCAATGACAAAAGTCATCTCTCCGCATCCCCAGGTCCTGAGCTGCCGTGGGCTGTGCCCGAGGTTGTTGTGGTGGGCGAGAGCCGTGCCATGGCAGGGGGAGCCCTGGAGCAGAGCACTCATTTTGATTAATGGACCTCTCTCTGCCCCTGAGTGAACAATTATCAAAGGGTCGACATGCTCGTTCATCACTGCAAGCGGAGCAACTCAGCCTGTGCCACGACCTGCACCGCCCGCCCCCGCTCCCACCCCAGCCCACACCAGAAAAAGGAGGATGCAGTGCTGAGGAAGACGAGGGCTATTTGGTGGAGTGGAGAGTGGAGTAGATAAGATTTCCCCTGAGCAACAGCTCAGCTGCTTCTTGCCTTCGCCTTCCCGGCCATGGCGTGAACCCATCATCAGAACTCTTGATTGCATCTGAACCTGAAAGTGTTATGTCCCTGCACCTTACTGCAGCACAGCATGCCTAACCGCTGTGATTCAGCTTCTCATTACATGGTTTTCTTGACTCATTGCTACAACCAACAAAGTTGGGAGAATAGTTTGCCCACTGACTTACAATGGTTACCAGAGGTAATGGCACCATCCTTCAGATTTCTTTCCCAGGCACAGTACAAGCCACCATTTTCTGTACACTATATGTTCAGCATCTAAAAGCAGCGTTCACTCACCTAATTGCGATCTGTGTGTCAATAAAATACGCAACCATTTCAGAGCAGATCTTTAAAAACACAGAAGACCTGAGAGTCTGGTGGATAGAACAAAATCTCTTTATATGTATATATCTAAATCTGTCAGCGACATCTGGCAGATGACATATATTTTGTGCTTCAATCCTCAGCCTGCACTGACATTAAAAGCTTTATTAGACAGCAAGCCGGCAATCAAAATCCCAACGGCGCATGATCAATACGTAATTTGCAGGAGTATTATTTTTCCCCCGCTGAGTAACACATCAGACCAGCCTCTGTAAAAATGGGGTCCCTTGTATGTAGCTTAGAGTAATTCATCCTGCTGCTTCTGTCTATATGGCCATTGCCTGAGAGCCAACAAACTGGTGGAGCACAGCAAGATTAAAAAAGGAGAAATTGCAAGAGTAGAATATGCAGACAGTGTGCTCTCCATTGCGACCTCATTAGCTCAGTGGGGTCGGACGACTCTGTGACTGTGTGTTTACCTCTATCATCTCTGAGCACGCGGGTTTGTTGCAAATAGATTTATTTCCATTGTCCCAGCAGATGTCATGACACTGACACGGTCCTAATTTCAGCCCTCCAACAACAACAACAAAAAAACAACCACCAGAGACATCAAGCTGGATGCATTTCATTTCTGGCATAAAGAGTGTGGGGGAATGAATCACTGGCTGCTTTCTAACAGTGAAGCTTTTGGGAGGAAAAGTATGTTTTATTAGGTTTCTTTTGCTCCAGGTGAAATACAAGTCATAATTCTCCATGGCTAGCTATTTACCTGTAACTATTAGTCAATTATCAGAGTGGCTTCGGCCAGATCAGATGAGTTAATGGGTCTGGAGCAGGGCCAAGATCTGATTTCTTTTAAACACAGTCTAATGGGCTGTCTGCCTTTGCATTATTAATGCACCCCATTGAGCACCAATCTCGGCGCCTGGCTATTAGGGTGCTTTCCCCCTCGCCGATTTTCGTTCTTTATTCTTACCTGCTGATTTTCTCACTGAATATGGATGTGGTTCTTTGATTTCCCTATGCTGTTATTAGGAGGATGCGTGTCAGCAGTATTTTATGTCAGCAACTTTTTTACCTCTGCCTGTGGAGTTAAAAAGTCAAGGATGATGCAGGAACTATTGTTGGCAGGATCGCATTCAAGCATAGGTCAACACAGTACGTAACAGGAAGAGCTACAGCTAACTATACATATTAAGGACTGGTTATGTGGTTATATAGCACTTTTTACAACAAAGATGTCTTTATAGAGTCCAGGTCTGAGCACCTAGTGAGTAAGCCGAAGGCAACAGAGGCGAGAAAAAATTCCCTCGGCTGGAGTAAGAAACCTCAGGAGGAACCAAGACTCCCTCAGGTCGACCTGGAGAAAGAGGAACGAGAGACTTTATGGGGATAAATAACAAGAGAAGGCCTTCATGAACAAGATTATTGACAGATGTACAAGAGTGGAACCAGAGTTGGTGTCCATCGAGGTAAATTTGGTTGGAAAAGGAGTCTGTAGTCCCTAAACAACACGTTCATGAGCTGAAACCATTCGAGGGCAGTTTCCCACGGTGGTCAGTCTGACAAATGTGCAGCAGTTCCCCTCGGAGAAAACAGAGGAGAGAGTTAATTCTGTTTAAATTTGCATTATTAATATCTGTGAGGAGTGCAAGTTAAGACTCCAGCATTTCTAGCAAGAGCAGCCTAGCTAGAAAGGGCAGAACCGAGAGGAAAGATGGGCATAGAGGGCCCTGAGACACAGGCACCTTCACTGCACCCTCACAAACCTGTGAATGTGAGGAGTGGTGGGCGACAACACCAGTGTCCCAGTTTACTTGAAATCTCTGTGCCCACCGCCTCCCGGCTCTACAACGTTCATCACAGAAAGCCATTTAAGGCTTTATATGTCATTAATAGAATTTTGTAGTCAATATGAAATTTGATCGGAAGCAAAGTCTTGATAATATTGGGCTTATGAGGTTGATTTTTCTGCTTCTAGTGAGGACTCTAGCTGCTGCATTCTGGACTCGTTGAAGCTTATAGTGTAAAACATTTTGAGTCTCCTTCAGCATGTAGCCCTTGGTAAAGAAAAGGTATGACCATCGTTGTAAACTTATATCTCCATTGATATTGCTTTTCATGGTTTTTCACACAATTTGGAAATGTCCTTTATATTGTGGTACAATTTAATAAAAAACAGACCAATAGAGATGTTCTCTGGTCTGCTGGTCACCAGTAAAACCAGCTGGTCACCATCAGCACTGTGAAAACTAGCCCCAGACCAGCAATAACTTCTATAAACCAGCATAGGCCTTTTTATCAGCCATCACATCCATATATCTCATAGCATTATATAAAGGCTGTTTAGCTTAAATAATGCAGCCTTTTTAGAAGTTGCTACTGGTATAAATGTGGTAGGACCAAGTCCTCCTTTCAGAGAAAATAAGGGCATCAAAAAAAGCTTTAGTCTTTTGCATCCACATCAATTCTCTTGCTGTTTATCACATGAGAAGGGGCAGATAGCTCTGGACTCGCCCAGTCTGTAGTCAGTACAAACAGGGGTGGGTCTGATGGGATGCAATGAATCAGTGTAAAATAGTGGATACACACATTATGAGCATTTTGATTCTGTTTACACGGAATTGTTGTGAAAGACTGAGTATATTTATGTTAGCTGCATGAGTTAGTTCCAAGCTAGCGCGATAAATTAGTACATTTGAACACCGAAATTGGAAAGTCATAACTCCTTATGACAGACATATAGGTGAGATATTCTTTATTTTGTATTTTGTTGTTTTAGAACCCTTTCAGTAATGATGTATCATATTCAGTTAATGTTGTAGTTGATAAAACGTGCAGTGACTGTGAAATAGCCTGTGACTGTATGACCAATCGCTATACGTGTATCTCATAATGTCAATCACAGTCACACATATAGACATTTTTATGACCGAAACAGTCTCTGGAGTGTTAGATATGTTAAAGATATAGTTGTAGTGCAGTTTGAAGGTTTTAATGTATATTTTGATGCACTACTTCAGGCATAAATCCAATTCACACAATTTCCTCCTTACTGCTAAATGTGGTCAATCAGGAAAGACACGTTTAATGTCAGAACCTTTGCACTGGAGCTGCAAGGCCTCTGTAGCTAATACACTGGTTAGCAATGCCACTTATTAGCATGCATGCCTAACATGATTAAATCATCACACATACTGAGACAAACTGAGTCAAGTTGTAGAGTAATCTCAAACAGACTTGCTTATGTGATTCCTGCCACTGTATGTTATACTGTAAAATACGGACAAATATATGTCACAGCACCAGGGGGGGCCGTTTGTTTCAGACTATGCTGAGCGTATTTGTCATTTGAGTGGGAAGGCGGGGTGGGTTTGGTGAGTATGTTTGTAGACGTTGGAGGGTGGCTGGGCGTATTTGTTGAGCTTGAGCATTTGTTGGCCTTATTTTAAAAACTGGCGGGGAGGGAATTTGCCAGTCTTTGTGTTGGGGATGAAATACTGAAGTCATAAAGGATGCCTTAGTACAGAACTATTACTGGCAAGCATCTTGATCCCTAATTATTTTGTACATTTTCTTAAATTACAGCATTCCATTCAGTACCAAAAAACACATAAGCAAGTCTATTACTGGTCAAAATACTAAAGGTTGGAAATATAACAGTTGGCTATAAGCATCCAGCACTTAAAAGAACTCCCTTAGCTTTTAGCTTCATTAGACTCCAGCCCAAAACTAAAGATGCATGCTAATAAGTGTTGGCTGACGACAGATTCAGAAAGGTGAAAATGCTGCAAATAAGATTTAAGCTGAACCATCACTGCAGGCTTTGATACTTATTATACGGATCATTCCTCCTGCTCAGTTCACAGTGGATGTACATCCGTACAAATTGCAGTTGGACAGTGAAATGTTTGCAAAAACAGGCTTTCTAACACACAGTCCAAGTGCAAGTTCTGTTCTGTCTGTCCTTCACCTCTGACTTACTGTACTGCGACCAAAATAGAGCTAAAGTATGACAGATACCAGTCATATTCCTTTTAGCTTCACATAATAATAATCACATTCATAAAGTCATTCAGGGCTATTCAATATTAATGCCAGTGTTTCGTGGGGACTATTCATGGGCCTATTGCTCATGAATAGGGATATAGCTCTACAAAGTACAGTCCAAAGTAGCCTTTAATGGCTTCTGCAGGATCTTATTGCTTTAAAGTACAGAGTGAAACACTCGAGTAAAGACTGATATTTTAAATCTTCATATTGCTTTCATGTCTGCTCTTTCATCTCGCTGCTTCTTCCCTTCTCTCTCTCTCTCTCTCTCTCTCTCTCTCTCCCCTTCTCTTTCCATCTCTCTCTCTCTCCCTCTCTCTCTCTCTCTCTCTCTCTCTCTCTTACTCTCCCTCCCTCTCTCTCTGTCTCTCTCTCTCTCTCTCTCTCCCTCTCTCTTACTCTCTCTCTCTCTCTCTCTCTCTCTCTCTCTCTCTCACATCCTCCAGCCTCTTTGTCTCCATCCACAGCTCACATCTTTATTTCATTGCAATTTTCACACAGTCAGATGGAAATTGAGTGGAAGGGCTGGGCTGCTGGATAAGACAGAAGTATCTGAGAAGAGATGAAAATAAAAGTATAAAAGTCAATTTCACCCAAACCTGCCAGGCCTTGCTCTAAGAGCAGGCTGCTGCACCATCAGCATCTCAACAAGCACTCTGACCTTAAAGGAATGCAGCAGGAGATATTTCATTCCTGTACTACAAATGCAAAACCAATGATGTCAGGGATTTGCTTTCATAGCTAAAAACGCTGAACCTCAATTATTGAATTCAGTCAAACTGCAGCCAGTTGATCGGGTCTGCTCTCTACACCTCGGGGCACTTTGTTGGTGTACAGGTGGTGCCCATGCAAAATGTAGTCATCAGTGGTTTCTGAACATATGTACAGGTGAAACTCGAAAAATCTGAATATCGTGCAAAAGTTAATTTATTTCAGTAATTCAACTTAAAAGGTGAAACTAATATATGATATAGACTCATTACATGCAAAGCCTTTATATGTTATGAAAACCCCAAATTCAAAATCACAGAAAATGAGAATATTGAAATCAATAAAAAGGATTTTAAATAGAGAAACACCGGACCTCAGAAAAGTATAATGATGCAGTGTGGGCAGGTGCCAAGTCCTGCTGGAAAATGAAGTCAGGATCTCCATAAAGCCTGTCTGTGGAAGGATGCATGAAGTGCTCCAGAACATCCTGGTAGACGGCTGCGTTGACTCTGGACTTAATAAAAGCACAGTGGACCAACACCAGCAGATGGCATGGCTCCCAAAATCAACACAGACTGTGTAAACTTCACACTGGACTTCAAGTGTCTTGGATTGTGTGCCTCTCCATTCTTCCTCCAGACTCTGGGACCTTGGTTTCCAAATGAGATGCAAATTTTGCTCTCGTCAGAAAAGAGGACTTTGGACCATTGAGCAACAAACAAGTTCTTTATTTCTTTAGCCCATGTAAGACGCTTACAACATTTGAAGTCCCTGTCCAGGATCTGTCTGTGTGTGGTGGCTCTTGCACTCACTTGCACTAACTCCAGCCTCAGTCAACTCCTTGTGAAGGCCCCCTACACTTTTGAATGGCCTTTTCCTAACAATCTTCTCCAGGCTGCAGTCATCCTTGCTGCTTGTGCACCTTTTTCTTCCACACTTTTCCCTTCTACTTAACTTTCTATTAATGTGCTTTGATACAGCACTTTGAGAACATCTAACTTCTTTTGCAATTACATTTGAGGCTCTCCCTCCTTGTGGAGGGTGTCAGTGATGGTTTTCTGCACAACTGTCAGGTCAGCAGTCTTCCCCATGATTGTGAATTCTACTGAACCAGACTGAGAGACCATTTAAAGGCTCGGGAACCCTTTGCAGGTGTTTTGGATTAATTAGCTGATTAGAGTGAGACACTTTAAGCCTACAATATTGAACCTTTTCACAAAATTCTAATTTTATGAGATTTTGAATTTTGATTTTTATAAGCTGTAAGCCATAATCATCAAAATTATTACAAATAAAGGCTTGAAATATCTCGCATTGCATATCTACATCATACAATTGCACAATATTCTAATTTTTGTAGTTTCACCCATATAGCAACAGGCCTGTAGTGACACCTAATATATATAGTACAGTTTTTAACACATATTTAAATATGTGGGGAAGCTGGGGGGGCTAGTTTTTAGGGAGTTGCCCCTGTGTCATGGGTCCGAATCCCAGGACTGCTAGTAGAACCACTGAGGTTACCCTTGAGTAAGGTACCAACCCACACACTGCTCCCCGGGCGCTGTCTTCCTGGCTGTCTGCTGCTTCACTTGAGTGAATGGGTGAAATGCAGATAAAGAATTTTTTGCTGTTCACACTGTGTGCTGTGGTGTGTTCATGTATGATAATAGGTCACTTTTACACTCACTTTTAAAGGGCACATACCATAATAAACCCAATTTCCCATGATTTATTTTTAAAGAAAAGTGTTTGATGTGATAGTGCTACAGTTTAAAAACACCGTAACCATTTACATCTCCATCGAATTCCTATATGCAAATATATGGAAATTACACTGCAAAAAGCCATATATCCTATCCTTTAAAAAGAGCCTACAGGCTATACATACATATGGATGATACTTGACTTGGACATCCGAACCTGCACCAAAGCAGGGCAGTTGCAGTGCAGCTTGCAGAGTGTGCGTGTGTTGCTGTGAGGTGGAAACATGTTGGTATGCACCTGAGGGCCAGATTAAGAGTAAGCTGCCTGCTCCAGCCCAAATTATCTGTCAATGAATCAGCTGCTCTTTGGCACGACGCCTCTGATGGCAGCAAATTACTGTGACAAAACAGCAGCGGGCAGCTGTCAGCCATAAGCCTCTCATCACGCACTACGCTCTGATGCTGGTGCAATCGCATTCCGGGTTCACCTGAACCCACAGACCAGGTCAAAGCGGTCACATACTCTCTACAGCATCCCTGCTGCTGCGGCAGCTACCGCTGACAGCCCGCGGAAAAGGCGCTTCCTGAAAAGACAGTTTTGTGCGCATACATTTTGAAGGAGTTCAGAGTATTTCTGTGACCTCAGCGACAGGACAGGAATACTACAGAATCCGAAGATGAACACCACCCCAGTCTGGTCACACTCATCCACCAAACCCAGTGCCGGCTCATCCAATGAGCCGTTCACCTTTAAATCAGGACCGGCACAGGCCAGGAATCCGAGCAGCAGTAATCAGGGGAACAAGCCCATGAAAAGACATTTGCAGGGAAGGAGTTCAGGGGGGGTTGGAGCTTAATTTAAGGGCAGCATGTGGGTCACTCTAGTAAAATTGGACAATTTGCATATCCTTCATTGCGACAGTTTAGCAGTTAAAACAGTCCAGGATTCTGAAAACAGCTTCCTTTCAAATGTTAAAGGTAAAATCTATTTTGACAATTTGAACATCTAAAATTTTTGTATGTGTTTAGACATTAAATGTTAGAAATGCTTCTAGTTATCATATAAACTGACAGAAATAGCTACCTTTCAAAACTAAAAAATAAGACCCTTAAGGTATAGAGAAAGAAAGAGAGAAAGAGAAAGATGGCATATAAATTCCACAGAGATATGGTATAAATTGTAATATAGCAATGACGTATATATAAATCCCACTCCTACACAAAGTATATCATGACAAAAATAAACAAACATTCATGAAACCCGACCTTCAGATAATTAACAACCCTGGTAAACACATCAGCCCTGTCACTTTAATGTAAAGATATATTTCCATCTATAATAATAACGCATTTGGCGTTCGTGATCCAATGGGGACTTTGTATCCTAATAACTTTCAACACCAGTGGAATAATGACAGACTTAAACTGCAGTCCTGTACTCTGTTGCTTCAAGCACTGTTACCAGCCTGTGCACCAGACCTATTGATCCCAAAAAAGTCAGAAATGGTGCATGGACAAGAAAAAGGGATGCAAATGACCCACTTTTATTAGAATGGCCCAGTCCAAACCATCCAAAACAGCTCTGGAATCCAAACGAATCCATTCCCATGTCAATATTTGTCCACTGAGACTGCATGACTGCATGTTTAATTTTCTGCGCCTGTTAATAATAGATGTGGCTGAAATAGCTGAACCGACTAACTAAAAAGATGGCGTGTAAACTTTTTACTTATTACATACAATGACCTAGAGGCTACTTATACATTCTGTGAATAAAAAGGCAAGGGCTCAAGTCCCCCCTGGACGCTGTGAGTGCATATGCCTTGCAGGGATGTTTGCTTGCAGTTTTTTGGACAGCTCTTGATTCTCCTACTGAGATGACTGACAGTCCTTTGAAAAATTTAAAAATTAATTAAATAAAAAAAACCCTAGAATCAGCTTTGACTCAACACCGGCAGGCCAAAAAGAACAGCGGATCGCCTCCCAAGCCAAGAGTATTCCAACCCGTGTGGGTGAAGAGGGTGAGCACAGTCGTGAGCCGCTATCATGAGTAAGATGATGGAAAATTCAAAGAACAGAAAAAAAAAAAAAACGTGACCCTTTCACCCAGCAGCAATTTCGCTGAAGGCCGGGAGGTCAGGGAGTTCCACACAGCGGCTTCCCTGAATTGCAGGTTTCAGAGAATAGCACTACTTCTCACTTCTCACTTCTCTAATGCGGACCGTCTTACATAATAGTCTCTTACACAGCAAAGCCGTCAGCGGAAAAAAGCGAATCACGAATGATTATGTATGCCCCAGAGTAACGGATGACCTTTGATTTATGACACACCAATTATTCATAGTCTAATTAGGAGATAAACTTTTGTCGCAGCAGCTATGTAATCTCCTTCGGCCCATATGCTCACAATAAATTAAACCCTCTAAATGATTTCCAATGAAGGCATAACGCCATCTTTTTCTTTGGGAAAATAGCACACTGTGGTGACACAATGAGCGCTCTAATGTTACAGTATGTATCACATATACAAGCAACATCTGTAATGAGCAACACTGCTACATTATACACCGATCAGCATTACAACCACTGACAGGTGAAGTGAATAAAACTGATTATCTTGTAACAATGGCACCTGTCAAGTGGTGGGATATATTAGGCAGCAGTCAATTCTTGAAGCTGATGGGTGGGAAGCAGGAAAAATGTGTTAGCATAAGGATCTAAGTGACTTTGACAAGGACCAAATTGTGATGGCTAGACAATTAGAGCATCTAATTGGCAGGTTTTCATGAAATGCAGTGGGTAGTACCTACTAAAAGTGGTTCGAGGAAGGGTAACTGGTGAACTGCTAACAGGGTCATGTTTGTCTAAGGGTTATTAGCATCTCTTTCAGCACCTCTAATGCATCCTGCCATACTGCACAAACTGTTCAGGCATGGTTTGAGGAACATCGCAAAGAGTTCAAGAAGTTGACTTGGCCTCCGACTTCCCAAGATCTCAACATGAACTGGACAAACTAGTCAGATCCATGGAGACCCCACCTCTCAACTTACAGGATGTAAAGAATATACTGCTAATGTCTGGGTGGCAAATACCACAACACACCTTCAGAGGTCACAGCTGTTCTGGCAGCACTAGGTAAACCTACCAATACATTGAGACCATTTTTGGTAGGTCCTAATGATTGCATACTGGGAATGCCCCAAAAGACCTACCGTTTTGGAGAGTGATGATCCAGTGGTCTATAGCCATCACAGTTTGGTCCATGTCAAAGTCTCAGATCTTAAGACCAGCCCATTTTCCAGCTTCCAACACATCAACCTCAAGAACTGACTGTATACTTGCTCCCTATTATATCCTACCCATTCAGTGGTTTTAATGTTGTAACTGATTGGTGTACATTATACATTACACTACAGAATCACATTTATGTATGTATGTATGTATGTATGTATGTATGTATTGTGAATTGCTTGAAAATACTTGGTTTGGTTTCTTGCTGTAAAATATTTGTTATATCATGTATGCTGACACAAACTGGACTAGTTCTATTAATTCAATGCTCTTTCTAAAAGAAAGAGTGGAAAAAAAGAAAACGCACATCTAAGGGTGTACTTTTTGGGGCAGGTATATTAATACTGCACTGCTGCACACACTATTTTGGCAATACAAAAACTGACTGACAGTATTTACTAGATAGTCAAAAAGGTCCTTTAAAGTCCACAGTGAGATCAAAGGAGCAGTCACTTTCCGTGGCCTCATTTCTTCATATTTTGGGAGTTTCCTCCTCAAAGTATGAAATACTGGGCAGAGTTTATTATAGTGGACCAGCCAGTCTGGCTTACGAAGGCTGATAATAAATAATGACTTGATAATTATGTGCACTATTTAACAGCTCTGAGACACTAAAATGGATAGCCCTGTTGTCGCAGATTTTTTTAATAGACACAGACTGGGGAAAACCAATTGTGAAAAAGTCATTTTCCGGTGCCTTCAGGACTTTATGGTCCTTCAAAGAAGGAAACAATACATGTGTGTCAT
Organism: Hemigrammopetersius urotaenia; assembly: GCA_037974485.1. Taxonomy (NCBI): domain Eukaryota; kingdom Metazoa; phylum Chordata; class Actinopteri; order Characiformes; family Alestidae; genus Hemigrammopetersius; species Hemigrammopetersius urotaenia. Next base: position 9,719,898 of record JBBPDC010000028.1, read on the forward strand.
GTTTGTATATAAACTGCATGTATTGTAATACTCTTTTTAATTTTTTTAGCTTTTGGTGGAAACCATAGGGTTAAATGTATATGTATATATATTAATGGTGGGCTATTATCGGTCTTAATGTGCTGCGTTAATGTGAGACTCTTATCGCGCGATAAAAAAAATATCGCCGTTAATCTATTCACAAAGTTGGGTTGGG
>JBBPDC010000028.1:9749103-9764029 GCA_037974485.1 Hemigrammopetersius urotaenia
TAAGGCAGTTCTGAAGGTGAAAGGGGGTCAAACACCGTATTAGTATGGTGTTCCTAATAATCCTTTAGGTGAGTGTAATTTTATGCTATTGAACTTTGAGCCTAGCTTTCCCATATGCTTAAATGAGAATATAAACAAAAGCACTATTTTAAAAAATCATCTGAATACATTTCAGTTTCTTTTCATTTAATTTCATCTCCATGTTTTGTGTTGCCTGTAGAAGGCAAAGTATGCTTTCCACATTCCCTATATTCCAAGGGTCATTATTTTTTTGGACAGTATATACAATGAGTTAAATAGTTGTATGCTGATTCTGCTCAAGTGTACCATTATCATTAGCATTTGCAATACACAGTCTGACCAGTCAGATAGATAGCAGCTTATGATTTGTGCACTGCTCCTTCCAGCAGCAACTGTGTAGACCTCCACATTATTACAAGAATGGGATCAGTTCTTTCACTATAAACTTTTGATATGTGAGTTCAGACCACACCATCAGTGTGTACCTGCAGGATGAGAAGAGATTAGATTACTGGTGGAGCAAAGAGGAACTTGGGCTGGAGTTGTGGATTGTTTCTGCTTTAAACTGCACTATATAAACAAAGTTTTGGGACGCCTGACCATTACAACAACAGGGACTTTAATGAGACTGCTTCTAATTGCATAGACTTTATTATCTAATTGCAGCTATAATAGCTTCCGCTCTTCTTGGAAGGTTTTTGAGGTGCTTCTGTGGGAATTTGTGCTCATTCATTCTGTTGAGCATTTATGAGGTCAGGCACTGATGTTGGCTCCATTCCAGTTCATCCCAAAGGTGCTGGATGGGGTTGAGGTCAGGACTCTGCGTGGGCCAGTCAAGTGCTTCCATACCAAACTAATCCAAACATGTCTTTTACGAACCTTGCTTTGTGCACTGCGGCAGAGTCATGCTGGAATAGAAAAGAACCTTCAACAAACTGTGTCCACAACGTTGGAAGCATGGCATGGTCCAAAATATCTTGGTATGGTGAAGCATTAAGATTACCCTTCACTGGAGGTACGGCGCCTAGCCTAAACCCTAAAAAATTGTCCCAATAGTTTTGTCCATATATGGTAGAATGCTAGATCCTCAGCGTCATTGATGAACAGGGGTAAGACTAATGAACAATTAAGAGAGGGGAAAGTCGTGTCACGTTAAACAGAAGGTTTGAAATTGAAATTTGTAGGGCTCTAAATGACGAGGAGCTTCAGGCATGCAAATGTTTAGGCTCAAAGTGAGTGTGTATAAGTGCCTGGTCTATTCAAAAGCCATATGTTATCTTGCTCAACCCATAAATTATGCCTTGGGAATAACCAGTTGAAGCAGTTGAAAGGTTGTCATGAAAGAAAGTCTTTGTTTTGTTTACTCCACTACAAGCCATTTAAAAATATGCTTTCAGAAGGTCCAGCAAAAGCATTTTAATGCCAGTGAGGCTGGAACCTTGTTTTTGATGTACTTTGTGATCACCACACCTCCTGAAGACGGAGATAACTGCTCCAAAAAAGAACAAGTGGCTGCTATGCCATTCTATTCGTTGTGCCAAACACATATCTTGTTAGGAGCCTTCTGAAGTGTGCGGAGGATCCTTTGATCGTTTGTTGTTTCCTTGAACTAGCCAAGCAAACCCCCAGGAGGACGAGTGAGGCAATGAGTCAAGCATAGCTTTGGGTTAGATGTTTGGTGTGTGTAAGCCAGTAGCCATAGTGGAAGGGGGAGTTATTAATCTTCTCTCTTATCTGCTCTCTCCTGCTGTTGTCTCAGCTGTTTGTTCCCCTCAGGCCACAGACGGTGTGACACAGGAGCTCCAGCATGGAGCTTTTAATGAACGCTGAGATGGCCAGTATCAGCTTCTCCACAGGGGCTAACTTTATATTAAATCTGCTATTGATTGCCCTAACTTTCTCGAAGCTCCAGTTTAAGTTCGGTTTGATGTTTTGAAGGTGCTGTGGCGTAGAGCCGGAGACAAGAAACTGCAAGGAGCTTACCTTTGATCTGTTTTCCTCAGGAAAGAAACAAGGACACACTGTAATAGACGCAACGCACCACTCTTGCCAAGCCCCCCTGGTGCTCTACTTGACCCAGAAGCCACATGTTTTCGCAGAAATACTGAATTTAATTCCAGTAATAAAAATCCACACAATATAGAGATAATAGAACTCTTTTATATGGACACAAAAATCATGTTACATGTTATTTTACTTTAGTATACAGCCACATGTCTCATTGTCTGTAGATGAAGGAAAAATGTTTTGACGTTATTCTCCCAATCCCATACAAACCTGGAAAGTACAAGAACAACCTTGTAAAAGAGTAGCATAAAAACAGTTGACTCAAAATATCTAGTCTAGTCTGTTCAGGTGAGGTTGGGGCTTTCTCTTCTTCAGGACTGGGATGTTTATCCATCAGTTTCATATTTGAAGGGTGAGATACCGTTACGGATTGCTTGTTGTGTTTATATCACATTTACAGTCTGGTAACCCAGACATAAATAATACAACAAATGTTTTAAATGCATTGTGTGTAAGTAGTAGTGCTCTCTCAGAGACAAGAGTAATTTAGTTCTTACAGAAACTGTAACTGCTCTGCGATTACAGTTATTTTAAACTGTAATGTTGCACTTTATTACAGGAAAAAACACGATTAGTTAAATGCATTATTAACAATGTACTCTAAGGTGATGTATTTTAACTAGGGCTGTTAAAAATATCGCATTAACTATTTGCGTTAATTTATTTTCTTTAAACGCTTTAAAATAAATTGATCGCGCGATTAATTGGAAAATTAAACGCACACAATCAGTGGGGGCAGTATTGCGCTACGTCGACGACCAGCATGCCAGAAGAAGAAGCCACTCTCAGTCAAGCTAGAATGGAAGATAAACACACGCTGTTAAATGAACAATTTCGCTTTAAGTTACTACCAGAGGGGGATTTGGACCAGACAAGGGTAATATGTGTGCTTTGCAAAAGTGAATTCAATTACCACCGAAGCACTACGTCACTATCATATAACCTCAAGGCGAAGCATCCCGGTGTGGCAGAGATGGTGGAGGGAGGGGGTCTCCGACAGTTGCAGGAGTTTGGAGCAAGAGGCGAGACTTTAGTTAAGCTTTGTCCTTTAATTCAAGTTATTTAAAGCTGCGTTTTTGTCTTAAGACAGAGGTTTGAGGATGTTATGCATTTTCTATTCCAAAGTAAGTTTTGTTTTTATCTCACAGCTTTTAAAAGTGTGACATAGTTGGGGAAAAAACAAATAAACAAAGCCTTCTTTGTAAAATTGATGACTTAGTGTGTTCATTATATATTATACATTGGGTTGACATAGAATTGCGATCTACAAAATCCCCAAACTACAAAAATAAAAGTCACATGTTCAGAAAGTAAAGGTTCAAGATTTTGCTCAGACTGACCTTGATCACGCTAATGTTTGCAGGATAGTGTTGCCCTGGTTGAATGGAGTAAACATTATGCTGCTAGTGTTAGACAGCCCATAGAACTGAAAGGAATACTCTAAATTGTATTTATTTACTGAAATATGTGCTGCTAAGATGTCATACAGTCGATAAAGATGACCCACCATAAGCTTCTACCAGAGGACTGAACAGAAGAATGGCTTTTGAAATATTGCAGATACAGTGGATAAATATTCTCAGACATTTCTCAGGTAGCTTTCACTTGGAGTATTTAGCTGCTGACACTGAATACACAGATTGACAAAGTTTGACTCATAGTAAAGCAGTGAGATGGAAGGTCGTCTATTTATTCCCATAAAATCACAGGTCTTTATGGATCGTGCTTTGTGTACTAGTGCACAGTCATGCTTGAATAGAAAAGGGCTTTCTTCAAGTTTTTCAAAATGTCTTGGTATGCTGAAGCATTATGATAGACCTTCACTAAAAGTAAGGGGCCCAACATAACCCTGAAAAACAGGTGTTTCTCAATACTTACTCCATACAGTGTACATTCATGCTTGTATACACATTTTTATAGTCTATAGGCATGACTAAATTAACAAATGGCACCTTTTTGACTGTAGAAGTCATGCAGGTCTACAATACAAACAGCACAGTATCAGTCAGGTATCTTCACTCTATTGAGCATTTTTGAAAAATGTTAAATAATTCATGGACATTTGATTGGATAAGGAGGTTGAAGATATCCTAAGAGCTCTCTTTTGCCTCAGAATTCTCAGGTCTGTTACAAACCGAAATATCTGATCAGTATACTGCTACAGATACTGCTATTTATTTTTTTCTAAGCCCTCCTCTCTCTTGTCAGCCCTGCGCCAACTGAGGATTAGTTATACTTCTGAAGGTGCCTTGTGAGGAGAGGGCTGCTGATAAGTTGCAATATTCACACAATAAAGGAGGAATGAAGAAAATAAAAGGCAGTAGAGATAGAAGAGAATCACTTTTGCTGTAGCACCCACAATCAATACTTCGAAGCATAATGAAACTCTTATACATTTGTATAGGAAACTGACAACGTTTGTCTCTCCACAGAATAGCTGTGGAGCAGGTGATTCTGAGGATGTGATAAGTAGCGTGAAGAGTTTCCTGAAAGAGTGCAATGCGGGAGGCTGAGGCAATACACAAAGCGTCCGCTTTCCTCTAATTTCCCACTGTTGCCTTTGCAAGAGATATATAAGAGAAAACAAGCAGCACAAAAGGGCACTGTGCAAGGTTCTTGCCCCGGGACTCTTCCCGGATGCCCTCCCTCACCAGCAACAAGGTGAAGAACAACTTCAAACACGGAGCCTCTCAATGGCTGGTGGGGCCGTGGGAGGGCAGCTTTTTCCTTCGAAACAGTTCACAGCACTTACAGAAACAAATTGCACAGAGCAGTCCATGAGTTTCCGTTTCTTACTGGAAATAACCGGATGTAATACAATGACCCTCCTGAGAATGACTGTGTTTGCTGTTTCACGGAATCCAAGACAAGAACTGTATCTCTGGCTGATCAGGCACCTGTAAACGATCTGGAGACAACGAGCAAGGAGGCAGACAGTTCAATTTTTAAACACACGATTATTTATTTAGCCACTACTATGAAACTAATATTCTGAGTGGGACGTTTATTAGATACACCACAACTGTGTCTACACTAAGTGGCCGTTTCATCAGAAACCTCTGCCATATAGATACTCTTTGTACGTATCCATTTGCTGGCTGTAGCCCATTTGTTTGGTGCAGAGTTTACCAGCCTCCCTGTTTCCCAACCATCAAAGAAAAGAGACGACATGGTGGTCTAGACTTCATAGCAGTGGCAAATTAGTGTGTGTTGCCCTGGTCAGAGTGTAGTCTTGGGTTTTTGCACACCCCTGTGTCACACCTGGGTTAAAACAATCACCCTGTGCTCAGAAAGTGAAGAACTAACAAAATGTGCATGAACACAAATCCTCTGCAACAAATATGAGCGATATTCTCTAAGTGCTTACTTAGAAAGTACATAGAGGAACTGAAGTAGGGGCTTAAATGTGAGAGGTTTAATAATCCCAGCACACAATGGATTTAGAAGTGTGACTGATTCCCTCCCATTGACTTATATGTTACCACATGTGCTGCTTTTTAGAAGCTGGAAATAGATTTTTTCCTATCCTTAATAAATGAAAAGGAAAATGCAAAGCACAGTCATTATTCCATTATGATTCCACGCCGTACCTGTGCACCTACAGTTTTTTCAGTATGGCTCAATAGCGTTATTGAAATGGGTCTTATTATATGAAATTGAAAATTACACGCCTTAGGGAGCAATTATTATGGATTTTAAAAAGGCCACACATCTACAAGAGTCTTGAAATGGCAGTTAGGGTGGTTTTGCATTTATAAATACAAGCTTTCCGGAGTTCTTGTGAGTTTGGAAAAATGAAATGTACAGAGTGTTGAAAATATAAGAACGGCTTAGCCACTACACATTCAAATCTGTCCTCTCGGCATCCTATCCCCGTCAATCATTTGAATAAGCTGCTTTCCTCTACTGTGCTGTGACAATGTATGTCAGCAGAGAGGAACAGGATGACTGGAAATGGCTGCTGTGTGTCATTTGTATCACTCCAGGCCTCGAGCGGTAATTTATTCAGGGGCTCAGTGTGTGCCCTCTTGGTAAACCACGTTTCTCTGTTTGTCCTTCCTGCTAGTCCAGATGCAAAGGGCCCTTGGTTTCATCAGTCACTGCGGGTCATTGACCTAGCGCAAGTGCATTCATCACCTCTCAGACTGTACCGACGAGACAAGATGCTCTTAGGCCGTTCGATCACGATGAACTCTCTTATTTTTCAGTATCTGACACCACCAGCAGTTGCAGTAATAAAAATATGCTTTGGACCCCAGTTTTGAATCGTTGCCATGAACAGCCAGCATCCAGCAGGTGGCTGTGTGTTCCAGCAGCTCTGTGTAGTGTGTGTTGTTAAGCGTTTTTTTTTTCTTTTATCTTTTATTATTGTAGCAACGGTATGTTTAGCAATATGAATCATGTACTATAAATAAGATAATGTCATTTTTTAAGTTCTGTTTTAGGACTAGATGGAACAATCCCTTAATTAAGCTCCTATCCCTGGGGTTTGAGCGGTGGTGACGTATTATAATGGCTTCACATTGTCATGAGAATGTGTGTGTGTGTGGGGCTGGGGTTCGGTGGTTGGGGGGGTTGAAAGCTTCAGTGGGATCATCAGGTGGGCACCCTCCTTTCCTGGTGTTTCGATGATGGACCCACTGCACCTCCAGAGGGCTCATCGGCAACCCACTCTGCTTTCAACTCTTCTGAGCCATTGTTGTTATTTTGGTGCCCAGGAGTTGTCTCACCTCTTCACACAAAGCCATCGGCTTCCCTGCTCTGCTGCTCCTGAGAGGGCTTTGATGGCTTGGCGCTGGGCTTGGCCTTGAACCCCAAGTTCCTTAAGTAGCCTGATGGTTGACTCGCACTTGAAGCCTCTGTATCCGACTTTTACTGGGCAAATCTTGGCTTTCCAACCGCAGCGCACGAGAAGTATTGATTGAAAGAACACATGATTGAGTTACTTTATATGGGCAGCTGGTATCCTCGTGGTTAGAGCGTTTGCCCTGTGATCAGGAAGTTGTACGCTTAATTCCCAAGACCTGGGTACCTCTGAGGTATTTTGAGCAAGGTACTGTCCGCACACACTGCTCCACAGGTGCTGTGTTCCTGGCTGCCCACAGCTTCACTTGGTGAATGCAGAGGAAGAATATAATGCTGTTCACACTGTGTGCTGAGGTGTTTTCACGTATGACACACTGGTGGCTTCTAGAAGACTACAGGTGAAACAATGGCTCTGGTCAAAAACGTGAAACAGCGCCATCCCCAACCATGGTGAAACTTTCAGTGAAACATGTCTCACTAGCATCCCCATTCATTTCAATGTAAATCTCCTCAGACCCCCGCGTTGCTCATGGATTTACAAGGTTTCGAGTAGTAAATAAGTTCCACCTGTGAAACAAGTGACTACCTGCTGTGATAGGATAGTTCTCCACTTCAAAATGACTGACATAACACTGTGGCCAATCACAGCCTTTGAAATTATTTTTTTATTTGAAAATAATAATCAATTTTTTGTACTGCGCACTGACCTTGAGTGTGAGACTGAAGCTTCATACATAACTAAACATGTGATATATTATTTACTAGTATTTATTAATAATATTTCTTTCTATTTTATATTTTATTATTTGTCTACGAGTGCACAGAAGGAAGTGCATTAGCTTGTCAGCTTGCTAGCGTTTCTCAACACCACCCAGCCATGCTGGACACTGCTGGTATGACAGAGTGAATAACAACTTCACCAAGAAGACCAGGAGGGTAGAATTAATTTAAAAGGTCACAAAGAGGTTAGATATGTTTTCTTGGGATTTAGAAATATTGTTAATTATGTTCTGTTGAAGTAAACATTACTATTATGTACTATTATGTAAGATGTACACAATAAAATACTTTTTATATTTTGTAGTGATTTAACACTAACTATGAGGAGATTGAGGGAAGCAGGAGAGAGAAGATACATCAAAATGTGAGGCAGCAAAAGTAGAACATGGTGGTGAAGTACTTCAAGCTGCCCAGGGTGCATGGCAAGGTACTGAGTTTGTTTCGCAACGCGCGCCGAGTATGAAGGGTGGTTTGTTTCACCAAAAATATCACTTTCACTTACATGTTTTAGAAACTGACATGTTAAACCATTATTATAAAATAAATCTGGTCCTAAAATTTGACAATACTTGTGTGCAGATATGACCGTATCCATTCCTATGTCCCATTCTTTGAGGAGCTTATTGGAAAAAAACACATTTGTGTTATTACTAATAATATCTTATCGTATAGGTGTGTGAACCAAATACAAATGTAATATAAATGTAAATCATCTTTATAGTTATGATGCTTGTTGCCTTTTCATAGATCTATCAACAGAAACTTGAGTCTAACATTTATCATCTTTAATTGCTTCAAAACAACGGTATTCTGTAACAGTGTTAAACCTAAGAATTCATTTAGAAATATTAGTTTCTGTTGAAGCACTATTGGGTGTTAGACCTATACTGTATTTGATGTCAGCTGTATTTATATTAAAAACAGATGTTTAAAGATCTTAACAGGCATGCTGGTATCTCATTCTTTGCTATGTTAAAGAATTAGTATTTTAGTTTTCTGCTGACCTGCTCAGTCTACTATAGGGAGGTCAGGATAAATCACATTCACAGAGAATATAAAGAGTGTGTTAGGAGCACCCAGTGGTATGCACCCAGTGTTGCTCAACTTCGGGCATGGATTTCAACTAATGGGCTTTTTCAAGTAGTTATTATACATCCACATTCACTGAGCTTCCTTTTCAGAGTTTTATGCTCATCTTCCTGTTCTTGCCATCCTTTCAGCTTCACTTAGCCTTAGAGGGCAATGTTCCACAAAATTTACTGTAAAAAAAGGATGTTAAATTCCACATACACACTCCAAAATCTTGTAGAACGCTCTCCCAGAAGAGTGGAGGCTGTTAGCGGCACAAGATGGCACAAAAGGCAATTATAAATGGTACGCTGCATATGCAAAATAGATTGATGGTACTCCTGGTCATGAGAGCAGGCAGGGGTCAATATGCAGGTAGGCAGGCAAACAAGGCAGTTCCATATCAAAATTCAGAGACAGGACAGAGGTCAAAACCAAGAAAACCGAGAGAACAGACCATTAATCAAAAAGAAACAGAGACTTCACAAATAGCAACAATGAGATGTGGCTTGATGAGTCCCAAAAGTATTGGGACGCCTGACCATTACAACAACAGGGACTTTAATGACATTGCATTCAAATACATAGGCTTTAATATGGAGCTGTTCCCACTTCGCAGCTTCCACTCTTCTTGGAAGGCTTTCCACAAGATTTTGCAGTTTCTGCGGGAATTTGTGTCCAATGAGCATTCATGAGGTCAGGCACTGATGTTGGACAAGAAGGTCTGGCTCGCAATCTCTGTTTCAGTTCATTCCAAAGGTGCTGGATGGGGTTGAGGTCAGGGCTCTGTCAGTCAAGTTCTTCCACACTGAACTCATCCAACCATGTCTTTATGGGCTTTGCCTTGTGCACTGATGCACAGTCATACAGGAACAGAAAATATTCTTCCATAAACACTGTGTCCACTAAGTTGGAAGCATGGTGTTGTCCAAAATGTGGACAACATCATGCTTCTTACGTCGAAGCATTAAGATTTCCCTTCACTGGAAGGAAGGGACCACCTGAATTAAAAAACCAAGAGAAATGTCTCAATACTTGTTCCATATAGTGTAGGTGAGGAGACTAGTCCAAAGAATTCTCCAGGTTAGTGTGACTCAAACTGAGGGTGGAGCTGAAGCTGGAGTGAGTCGATCCAGCCAGGCAGTTTTGGAGCGCAGACAACAAAGATATTCTATTTAATTCTATTCTATGCTATTTGACATGATGGACTATCTAATGGACAGTTTTTTTGTGGAATATTTTTTAATATAGTATTTAATTAAGTAGTATGCTACATGGGATGCGGCCATAATCATAAGGTCATACTTTTAGAGAGACAGGATGTATCGATTTCTTCATTATGGTATAACTGAGCTCATATTAGTATGTTAACTAATTTGTTCTTTCCTGCCTGCCTAGCTGTAACATCTCAGCAGAACTGTATTTTAAACTCAATATCCTATAGTGAATGCAACACAATGGCAACACAATGTTCGATAGTGACTGTAAACAAAGACTGACAATTTCTCATCGGGATGAAGGGAATTTTTGTCTGTGTTGTATAAAGCTCCCAAAAGTCAATACCAAAGTCTGTGTTGTGAAAAGAGCATGGCTGGGGCTGCCAAAGTCCCCTCTGTATACGTGTGGAGCCAAGGAACATATCTAAATATTGTTTTGTAACATTCATTCTGGTTAAAATGAGTGCAGCAAATACAGCAACCTAGATAAAGTTTGGTTTTCCTTAGAGCTTGAGGCACCATTACACCTCCCCCATTAACATCTTTTCATCTTTGAGCCTAAGAGCTAAATTGCGAGATGACTAAATTACATTCTCGGTGCTGGTTTGTTCTGGGGAGATTGGTTGAAGGTTTTCTTTCATTCGACAGAGGATAAAGTGCTTATGAATGGATGAGTGGCAAGCATTTCACAAATTGCGGACCTTCTATATTCTTAAGCCTCTTCATAGAGGAATTGTTCACTGTAATCACTGTTAATATCAAAACTGTACTGCATTTTTTGTGCCGTTTCACAAACCGCTTTGTGTCGTGGTTACACCTCACACAGGATAACCGCAGTCGCACACAGCCTTTTATTGCTTATTGTTTTATTGTACAATCATCACTTCAACGTAAGTGCTCAGTTCTAGCGACAGCAATCTTTGCAAATGCTGCCTATAATGTTCTAAACTGCTCGGCTTAAGCAGTAGAGGTTTAGGAAAACACCCTGTTTCTTTCTTTAAAAAATGAGCATACATACCATGCCGCGGACACATTGACACATTTGGTGCCCAGCCACAGGGTTCTCTGTCAGTAGGCAGGGGGGGGGTGTGATGATATTTCAAACTGTTTGGTTTTCATCGAGCTTTTGGTGGGGGATCTGGGCACTGTCAGGCGCTCCAGTGTGGAGGAGAAATATATATTTTGGCGGGTGATTCATGGACTGGGATGGCACTGTGGGTGTTTTATCCCAGTGAGGTGGTATTTTTCATGTTTCAATCTGCAGCTTGGCTTTACAGGCATCTCAGGGACAACGCTGTGCCTGTGAAGGATGATTTCTCTCCAAGGGGAAATCAGATCTTACCAGCAAGGCGCACTGTTTAGCTGCAGCTCAGAAGACTGATGCTGTGATATGGCGTAATTGTGTCGGAGCGTCTGCTGGAGAACGCGCGTGGCCGTGTCCATGACCGTGTTTGTACATAAACATATGTGGAGTTGGGAACACTCTGGGCTCAAGAGAGGCAAGATTATCAGAAGAAACATCTGCGTCACATTAGAACAGCAGCCGCAGTGGGAGACAAACCAAAGAGCTCCCACACTAATGAGCTGCCTGTGTGGAGCGCCGCAAAACACGCTCCTATCGAAAAGCCCAAACTGCTAATCACACTATCTGCACTGTGCGTCTTCCTGGGTCTTTTACATCAGACTGTGGCATGCGGAGGGCTGTAAGTGGAAGAAAAGCAGCCGGTTGTCTTAGTCTCAAGGTGAGCCAGGCTAATAAAGGCAGTTGGCTAATCTTAACTTTCCTCATGTCTGTTCAGGTCTTGGATGAGTCCCAATGGAACCGTGGAGAACTGGCACTAAACTCCCATCTTTTTATTATGATGTGAACAGCTTTGTTTCCTTCATTAAACATTCTTTTTATCATTTCTAAAAGTTTTTCTTTCTTTTTTCCCCACCCCCGCCACCATAATTAGAGGAACAGTATCAGTTAAACAGGTTACTTAATTAGTTGGACAAAATGAAAATGACATGTCTTGTTTAATTTGTTTTTATTCATGTTTTTGTTTTAATTATCTTAATGTAAAGGTTAGGTCTCTGTGGAGGACTATGGAGTCAGAGTGTGCTGTGAGCTTTGATGGTTGAATTGTTAAAATTAGAGGCCTGTTTAAAATGCTGGCTTTCAGCTGTAGCAGAGCTGGTAAATTAGAGGCAAAAGTAGTGAAGGCTAAATATTGAAGGCAGTTTTATAAATATATTCAGCAGCATATTCCATTTCCACGCTTAACAATCGTGACATGTTTTGACTATGTTTAGAGCACATCTTGATAAGGCACACTGTTCCTTCTTGTTACTGGCAGGCAGTTGAAACGTTTGTTATTAAATCTTAAACTGTTTCTGTTGATCATAAGGGAGTATTATTTTTCAAAGGGGAAAAAGGCTTATTAGACTAAACTGAGCTGAAAGGGACCATCATTTTTGCCCCAATCTAGACTTTACCGTGACTGCTCTTTATTTCATCATTTACATAAATAAATTACTAAATAAAGCATTCAAAACATGCCAGGTGGGTGATTTGAATCTGTTATTTCTTTTAGGATATATCACTAAATATAGTGGGCAGCTTATCCTCTACACATTTCTGTGACCATTTAATCCTTATTAGGGTCGGGGGTGCCCAGAGCCAATCGGCGTGAGGCAGGGACTCACTTTGGGTGGGATACCAGCCCACCAGCAGTATATTCAGAATCCTTAATTCACCTGACATGCATGGTTTTGGACTGTGGGAGAAACAGTGGGAGACCCTGGAGGAAACCCATGCCACCATGAGGAGAACATACAAACTCCACACACTCAAGACCAGACTTTAACCGCCCAAGTAACACATCTCCAGGGTTGGAGGGGAGTCTAATGTGTCTAATGAACTACTGTTGGTAGGCTGGTATCCCACCCACAGTGAGTCCCTGCCTCATGCCGATTGCCTCTGGGCACCCCCAACCCTAATAAGGATTAAGCGGTCACAGAAATGTGAAGAGGATAAGCTGCCCACTATATTTAGTTTTATCCAAATTGACTTCCATTCTCTACCTACAGGGGGCAGTCTTCCTGGAGCAACTTGGGGTTAAGGGTCTTGCTCAGGGACCCAGTAGTGGTATACTGAAGGTAGGATTCCATGACCTCTTGGTCCAGAGGAAAGTATCTTACACACTAGACCACCACCACCACCATGAGGCCCGAAACTCCTTATACTAGAAAATAAAAGCAAGTATAAGCAATTAAATTCATGTTTCATTAAGAAAATCTTGAGCATTCGACTGTAAAGTTGGTAGATGTGCAGTTTTCAGTTACTGACAAATCATACTATTAAGTGCTAAAGTCCAGTACAACACTGATGGTACAACACATAGCATGTTCGCTACTGAGGATCGGTCAGTTCGAACAACCCTTATAAGAGCTCAGGAACATTGAGATGAATTACAGGCTCTGGTTTATCAGTCTACTCGAGTCTACTTTAGCAGTAACTTCAGTGTTTGCAAAGAGTCTAATGTGTCTAATGAATGTGTTTAATACACTGAATTATAAACTGATGTGTAAAATATTTCATAAACAAGCTCCAACAAGGATATTTAAAAACATTTTGGGTAAGTGGACAAGTATTCTTGAAGCATTCTCTCAAAGTGTAAAAAGCAGCTGTATATTGAATTAATAGCATTTCTGTTTTCTGAATATATATTGCCAGCATATTGGATTCCCAATCCGGAGCAAAAGCAGTGTGAAGTGCCTTGGAGAATTCAGAACTGACAACAAAATAAAGACATTTATAAAGAGCCCTCATGTGTAAATATAAATCTGAGTAGTCTGAGTAGAAATCTGAGCATTAAATATAATCTAATAAATAAAGGAGTGATACATGACAATAATAAAAGGTAAGTGTACCATATAGCAAATCTTTGGATTTCCATCCTTTTTGTCATTATAGTATTATGCCACCCGCCCCCATTTCATCTCAGAGGACTAGTCTCCAATCTGTTCTCTTCATGTTATGATCTGCTGCACTTGCTTCAACAAAATCTCAGTCGTGATGTAACTCGTGGTAACATAAGCCCTTTTTTGTACCATTTCATTATTTCTTAGTCAGACCAAAGTATTTTAAAACACTGATTTCCCAACAGGGCATTTTCAAAAATAACGTGAGACTTCTGGACGCAGTTAACAGCTCTTCACCACTGGTCTACATTTTGTGTCGTCAGTAGCAGGACTATATTTCGCCCTCATTAGAATATGCTAAACAGCTTGGCAAGTGGCTGAGCTGACTCCTCTGATAATAAACAGTGCCAGGCCTTTTGTCATCCACTGGAAGACATGCTAATTTTCAATATGCATGTGTTCAGATATGTTTGTCTGAATGCCAGTTATATGTTTCCGCGTTTGAACGAGACAAATCAAAACATAAGGGCACTGGTGGATATTACGTTTTACATTTACGGCATTTAACTGACGCGCTTATCCAGAGTGACGTAAATCAGTGCTCAAGTAGTCCACAGCTGTTTCTTAAACCTGTAACGCAGTTTAAATCCATGTCCACTATTTAACTAAAGTACTGCATGTTCGGTGCACCTATACAACGTCTGTCAAATAATACCAAACCAACACCTGCCAAACAATACCTGAACAGCACAAGTCAAACAATACCTGAACAGCACAAGTCAAACAATACCTGAACAGCACAAGTCAAACAATACCTGAACAGCAGAAGTCAAGCAATACCTGAACAGCACAAGTCAAACAATACCTGAACAGCACAAGTCAAGCAATACCTGAACAGCACAGGTCAAGCAATACCTGAACAGCACAAGTCAAGCAATACCTGAACAGCACAAGTCAAGCAATACCTGAACAGCACAGGTCAAGCAATACCTGAACAGCACAAGTCAAGCAATACCTGAACAGCACAAGTCAAACAATACCTGAACAGCACAAGTCAAACA
>JBBPDC010000028.1:9775560-9802589 GCA_037974485.1 Hemigrammopetersius urotaenia
GTGTGTGTGTGTGTGTGTGTGTGTGTGTGTGTGTGTGTGTGTGTGTGTGTGTGTGTGTGTGTGTGTAGAAGAGTATAGGTAGAAAAATCTACAACCGCTCTTTATTTTTGTAATGAATCACTTTTTGTGCGTCTATGCGGGTAAGATTTGGGGTTGGGGGGCCTGGCTTGTCTTGGACAATGGGGGCTTCAAGGAAAAAAAGTTTGAGAACCACTGATCTATCATATATAGTGACATACCAGAAACAGAGTTGATCTCCAGAAACATGTTGATCTGTGTTCATTCAAGTGTGGTCAGACACAGTGATCCTGTCATAAGAGCAGGATTTCATTTTGGGCAAAAGTTTCTGATCGATGAAGAAATAATCAATTCTTGAGTGATGAACTGGGGGAAAGAATGAGTTTTGACATGTGGTGCACCATACATGTGGGATACCAGAATCATAAAGGAAGGCTTGTGTAGCTCTGGCCATGAGAGAGCTCCTGGCAGGTTTAGGGGAGGAGCGATCTAGTTCACTGTTTAAAACACAATTAAAATCCTCCAAGAATGCACTGCTCGAAAATAAGATCAGAAATTAAGAGAAAAATTACAGGAGGAATAATTTTAGAAAAAAATAAACTGCTGGCTATCCCAATATATTGCAATAACATTAACAAGTGTGACTTTTGTCGAATATAGGAGACCAGATACGATCACAAATTGCCCAAATGGGTTTTCTAACACAGAGAATGGGCTAAACTGGACATTATTACAGGGAATGATTGCTACAGCCCTGTTATTTTTTATCAAAAATTGGAATTGCTTAACTGATTAATCCAGTTCTTATACATTTGTCGATGGTCAGACACGTTAAGGTGTGCTTCTTGAAGAAACGGTTTTAATTTAATTGCGACTATCCTGCATGTCATTGGGAAATTAAGACCATGTGGGAAGTTTAAGGAATTGCACTCCATCCCAGAGATAATAAGCTAGTCCAGAGATAGAGAGATAAAATAGGCCTCTTAATGTGGATGGAAGTATCTGTAACATAAACTGGGGCATGGTGGTAAAGCTAAAGGCTCCCTTTAAACTGTGAAATAAAACCTAGATACTCTCATAAGAGAAAACCCGTCATCGTTCTTTCTCTGCCAGTTGACAGCGAATTCATCCCCAAATCTGTAAATAATAGTAATGTAACAATCATGAGAACCAGTCCACAGGGGCTTTAAGTCTATTCCATCTTGGTACGCTCTCACACTGCTACGCCTGAATATTCTTGGGGGGAAAATCTCTAGCCTCAGTTCTGGTTTATTTAATGTAGTCTGTTATTGCAGGGGTATCACTACTTCTGACACCAAGAGTTTCAATTCTGGAGGAGAGCTAATGAAGGCATCGGGCTAGACCTAGGGAAAACAAGAGGGAGGAGGCTCACTACACCCCATCTTTGTTGCCTAAAATTTACTCTTTGTCAGGAGCTCCTTTATATTCTTCATTAAATGAACACTTCTTTTTTTTTTTTAAATGCCTAAACAATCCACTCCATTGTATTACAAAGACATTGCGGGGCTGCTTGAAAGTAATAAAAAAGCAGTGAATTGGTTTCCTCAGGACAAAACCATAGTGTCACAGTTTGACAGGCAGGAGGATTGAGATGGAATTGACAAAAAAATGGAGGTGATTCAAATTATATGGCTTGATTTGTATTCATTTGGCTTCTGTAGTTTTAAAAAAACATGAGGTGGAGAGGATCTGTGGGACGCCTGTCATTTCCGAAACGGTGCACGTTGCGGAATGAAGTTACTGACGCTTGGCGAAGCCCTTTGGGTCTGATATCTCCGCAATGAACTGAGCTCCATATGAAATGTGAAACAAGGAGCCCTGCCTTAAACAGACTACTGATAAAACGTGACGCTCATGTCTGGTCCAGTAATAAGAGAGCCCCATTGAATCAGCTCAAAATGTCACATAATAGCAATTGGGAAGTGCAGGAACAGGGATGGGACCTACCCATCTGTTGCGGCTTGGGAAAAGAAAAACAACCTGTCAGTAGCAGGGCTTTCACAACAATAAATAATGAGTACTGCCAGCATACAACACGCCAACATTATACATCGTATAAGCCTGCAATATAATGAGATGTACCAAGATCCCCACAGCTGTAAACAACGGCCCCATTGAGAGAGCACTGAGTTTAAGCCAGTCATTAGGCTTCTCTCCCGCGTCCCCCCATGGCCCACCACTGTGTGCCCCTTTGTCCACAGCCGATAGCTATGGCTCCCTGCTGTCTAGCATGCCTGCGTGGTCAAAGTGTTGTAAATTTGACATTTACCGTATTTCAGCTGAAGAAATTTCATCTACTGAAATGGATTTAGGGAATTTCCTAAATAATATATACACACACACACACACATATACTACTATCATTAAATCTTGCCCTTGAAGATTTATATAAATTACATCCCAATATGGTTTTCTAATCATATCATGAGGGCTGCCAGAGTAATTTAATAACCCTGACCAACTGCATATTTCATTTCTATGAGAGCATAATTAGAGGGACAACATAACATTTTGTTGATTCAGCGGGTGTGGTGGCGTGGTGGTGGGTGTGGGGGTGAGGTGGTCCCTAGCCTGCCAATGTGGAAGAGTCATGCTTGAAAAATGTGGCCGTGTGATTCCACACAGTCATATCACATTTTAGAGGTCGGACAAAAGATTTACCAGCTTTCGAGCTAATAGTATGGAGCACTATGTTATTAGCCAGTATACATAGCCCTCCATTAGCTTGGCTTGGAAATACAGTACAAGTGGTTTGGCTACGGCACTTCTACAGAGACACCTATTGCTAAGGGCACACCTGTCAGCTACTTTAGCCTAATAGCTCTAGTGCAGAACTGAGGAAGTAAACTGCGCCCACCAAACGTGTCATGCCTGATCAGCTGCATTTGGAATATGGCTAAAATTGTTTTGGCCAAAACACCTGCTTTTAATAGTTTCCCAAGCAATCTATTTTTCTCACATAGCAGTCGATTGTGACACGCAGACAGATGCAGTTTACCCTCGCATTTAAAGAGGCTCAACCTGAAGAGACAGGTGGGTCACTTGCACACCACCAGCTTGTTAAGAGGGAGACAGTCTCCTACCTTGCGGGGAAAAAGCAGGGCAGTGACACAACGCTGTGGGTTAGAACCAGCAGGTCTGCCTCCAACAGGTCTCATCTACCACCATATCATGCCCTTACTGTTTCACCTGCAGGATCAAAGGCC
Source organism: Hemigrammopetersius urotaenia (assembly GCA_037974485.1). NCBI lineage: Eukaryota > Metazoa > Chordata > Actinopteri > Characiformes > Alestidae > Hemigrammopetersius > Hemigrammopetersius urotaenia. Next base: position 9,778,806 of record JBBPDC010000028.1, read on the forward strand.
CTGTCACATCTACTGCAGGCTCTTTTTTCTACAGTACTGCTTTCATTGGTGCTGTCTTCTTCCCACACATGAACAGATGTTAGTGTGTCGGTGGGGGGTGGGTGGGTGGGTGTGTGGGGCGGAACAAATGATTTGCTTTACAGTCATCCTGTTTATTCAGTGTGACAGAGACGTTGGTGGATATGTCCTCACTGTCAAAACCTACGCGGAGTTCCTTTAAAGTTCTCTTTTGAAGATGCAGCACATATGACTGACGTCTCTGTGATGATGATGATGATGATGATGATGACTTAATGATTAAAGGTGTCAAAAACTGACCAATGCATGCCTCTTCAAAAAGTTACTTTTATGTATTAATTTATTGGTTAAATTAGATGTGCATGTGTGAAGAACCATGTGTTGGTCAGTGGCACCCTTTTGACACCTTAATTTATGAACTCATCATCATCATAGAGACATCAGTGATGTTATTGGTTAAATGAGATGCATTGGTCAGTTCTTGGTCTGTGTCAGTTTTTAACATGAAGTCATCATCATCACAAACATGTCAGTCATGTGTGCTGCATCTTCATAAAGAACTTTAAAGGAGCTCAGCATAGGCTTTGAAAGGGAGCACAGGTCTCTGTGATGATCATGAATAAAGGTTTCATAAATGGTGCCATAGAAGAACTGGTCAATGGATGGTTCTTCAATGATCTCTTTTTAGTAATTGGGTGTTTATGTATTTATTTATTGGTTAAATAATATGTGCGTGTGTTCCAAAGAACCAGCACGTAACATACAGTGTTCTGAAGTTGCTCAACTGTGCATCCGACCTTTATTATTTCTTTTTTTAAGGTGTCTTCTATACAATTACACATGAAGGTAATGATCCACGCTGTTTTGTTTCATCTTCCTCTCATGTCTCTGTCTCGCGCTGCCTCCTGAATGTGACCTGCACGCGGCTGCAGGTATGTGAGTCATGCTCGTGCCCCGGTAATGAGCGCCAGTCGCTGGATCTGCTCGGAATTCAAAACCACGTTTGCGCCCTCAGGATCAAAGCCCGCGGTCTCAGACAGGCAGCCGGCTTACACAGCCACGGGAAGAATTCAAATCTCTCCGCCTCTCCACTGGCAAATCTGCCTAGCCGCGTTCTCCCTCTCTCGCTCTCTCTCTCTCTCTCTCTGTTTCTAAGACAGCTTAGGGAAGGCAGTGGAACCCTCCAGTGGACCCCTCCTATACTCTTCTGATTTCACAGTACAATCCTTTATATCCCTTAAACAGTGACTTTGTGTTTTAAAAAGAGATCATTTGGTGACTTCAATACAGAAATCGCCCCCAAAAAACAGAACTGCAGAAATATCACGCCTCTTCAAGGTGAGCATCGCGCGCTTCTGCCTCGCGCCGCCAGGGGGCGACCTCCTACAGCGCAGTTCACCGGCGCGCGTGCGGTAAATACTGAGGGTCTACGATCGCAGGAGCCGGAGGCGACGTTTATCCGCTCTCACTTTCTCCTGGTCTCAGTGTGGTTTGGGCTCTCCTAGCTCTCCTTCACGGCTATGGGCGTTCTGGAGCCATCTCGCCACGGGAGGCGTTGCTCCAGCAGCAGCACGCTTTAACTGACTTCGGGAAAGTAAAGCGCGCGCGCAGCGCTCCCCTACTCCTCCTCCTGCTCCTCTTCATCCCCCTACAAGCACAACTTTCGCTCCAGAGAGAGAGAGAGAGAGAAGGGGGGGAAAGGAAAGAAAACGAACCAGAAGGTACAGAGGACGCGCCGGACCATGGGTGTCCCACTTTGGGTTAGTTGGTAAACTTGGTTCAGCTGATCAGAGTGCCATTCAACGGACGGACCCTCTCCTGGTTGGGGGTCTCCAGGACCTGTAAGAGCGGACGCGACGCGGTCACAGCTCTCCATCGCCAGCCCTCGCGGACCATGCACGGGCGGACGTTCACGCGGAGGTGGGGGGCCACATGGATGCTGGTGGTCGCCTCTCTCAGCTTCGCGCACGCTCAAGGTAAGCAGCACGCGAGCTGGAGGCTAGTGTGAATGCCTGTTTGGATACTCGGGGCGCGCGCGCGCACACACACACACACACACACACACACACACACACGCACACACACCGTGCCGGGCTCATGCCATGTATGTGAATGAACATGTGTTCTATTTTTCCCTGTTGTCTGATGTGAAAGATTAGACACTGTCTTATTCTTCATCACCCTCTTCTTCGTCGTCACCATCATCATCATCATCTTCTTCTAGTTGCTGCTCCTACGCAGCGGGTCAAGTTCAAAGAGCTGTGGCTGCCTAAGGCACCCGAGCTTATTCTGATGAAACAGACACGAGCTCATTTCTTGGCAAAAAAGTAACGCGAAGGGGCTCCACAGCATATATGCATGCACACATAAATAAAGAAATCAAGAAATAAATATATAACTGAATAAATAGATGGCCCCAAGCTTTCTGCTGCTTTCTGAATCCTGTGTGACTGAACGCACTCAAGGAGCTGCGTGGTGTGTGGGGGGTGATATGATGTGCACACCACTTCTTGACTTGTTCTGAAGTATTCTCTCATTAACTGTGTCATTATGCCTTGTTGCTTTCACTCCCTTGCAAGAGAGAAGGGCGAGTGAGAGAGAAATAGATAGATAGAGAGAGAGAGAGAGAGAGAGAGAGAGAGAGAGCAATAGAATGATTTTAAAGCATTGAGCTGCTGCCTTTTTCTTGGACACTGTCAGAAATTGTAGCTGTGGCCATTTTTCAGCATGCCAAAGCTTTTTCTTTACAGTTCGGTCCGGAGGACATTTGACCTTTTGCCAATGTGTAGCGCATTGTCCACCGGGTGCTTTTCCTGTCCATTACTTGCAATTGAAAAAAACAAAAAAGTCACCCAGCTGTCCTGAGGCAGATGGTTGATACACAGTCCAGTGATCCATCCTGTTCGACCGACAGGGCCCGATGTACTGGCCACACTGATTCATTTACCGTGAAGTGGCTTGGCTCTGGTGTTTGATAATCGCGGTGCCCTAAGCGGTGAGGTGCTAAAAGCAGCATCCTCTTGCTTGTTTGGCTTTGAACAGCCTGGATCGAAAGGGCCCCCAACCTTATCTAAGAAGCACTCAGGCATATCTTATGCAAGGCGTAGCAGTGCGATCACTTATTAGCAGAGATGGATGTGTACTGGACAGGCCTGTGGAGGGTCTGTGTTGCTCCTCATATGTTTTTTTTTTTGCTCTTATTGACCCATAATTCCACACTTTTTTTGGATTTCAAAGCCCTTGAGCGACTTCAAGAGGCAGAGCTGCTGGTTAAAGAGGTGAAAAATCAAATTTGTACAATGTGTTCCTTTACTGTAGTCAATTAGCTAAGAAATTTGGACTTCAAAGTTTGCTTCTTTGATTTTGCACCGAAGCTATATAGATAATGAAAGCTTATATTGTCCAGTTAGCATCACGCCCACGCTGCAAGCTGAGTTGAGTTGTTAAGCCTTCGCCATTAGACTTAACGTGATTCCAATACTATCATGGACAAAAGTGCAGCTCAGCCAAAAAGAGTAGCAGCCATCCAATTTTTATAGGAGAATGTGTCATAGGGCTGGGCGATTAATCGAAAAGTGACCAAAATCGACATTCAGAACCTATAATCGATCAAAATTTTCCAGGTCGATTATTTTCCCTTTAAAAACACTACCACATGTGGAGTCACGTGATCCCGTTATGTTACGTTATTCTGCCGACGTGTCGAGCATGGAGAGCTTAAACACTGAGACAACTGAGCAACTTGTCAGTGAACTATGACGGCAAAAAAAATAATAAAGAAATAAAATAATCATTCATTAATCGTAATCGAGTTAAAATGTTCAATTAATCGAGATTTTTATTTTAGGCCAAATCGCCCAGCCCTAACGTGTCATGCACTGTCAGAAACCACGTTTGTTTTGTCTGTTTGTGATTACTTAACAAGCCATACCAATGGGAACTGTGTTACGATAAATTTGAAAATAATGTTTTCATTAGAGGCTTTATTGCTCAATTAAAAGTTTTGCAGTTCACATATCTGCCATTAGTGTGAACAAACCCGCACCACGAAACAACAAGCATCCTTATCAGTAACATCACATGCATTTACTGGTAGAAGCAAGTTATCCATTGTTGCTATAATCTGACCAAGTAATGCTTTATATGGTTATTAAATGGACACGCCTATATATTTAGGACCACATATGAAAACTGATGATATGAATGCAGGAGCTACTTGCTAGCTGTGTAGCTGTAGTTCAAATCTAAGGAATTAAAGAATCAGATGTTAAAGATGTCTTGACTACATTCAAGACAACTTTGTAAATATATATATTTTTGGCAAAGCATCACTTTAAAGGCCTCCATGCTCCAGTCAGTGAGTGCAGGGCAGAGGCACTTTCGCTGCTGCCTTGCACTGATAAGCGATTAGTGGGCTCCACCTGAGGCCACTGGTTGGTGTGTCACTGCAGGAGCAAGTTATGGCTGCTCTAAGGGGGAGGGCACAGCACAGGAAGAGTCAGGAGCCTGGCAGGATGCATCACCATGGGTGGCATCAGAGCAAACTTTCTCTCCTTCTGATGTGGCTGCCGGGTTTTTTCGTTATTTTTGGGCCTGCTCGCTAATGAGCGTCCGTACCTCCGCCGCGCCGTGGTAGGTAGAGCTGGCTCAGTCATCCACACAGAGCGCTTTGGAGCCCAGAGTGTTCCGCAAATTAGGGGCGCGAGAAAGCCGCGGAGGTCCCTGGAGAAGCCAAGGTGTCTCGCGCTTGTGTTTTCCCTTCATTTTGTTCTTTTCTTGCTCTCCTACCTTGAGACGAGCAGAACTCTCCTGTTGCATTTAACAGTTTGCCGCGCTTTAATTCACTCAGGGAAGCCTGACAAGAGTCCACACAGGAAGCCGCTCCAACAGAGTTGCAGGCGTGCCAACCTATTTTATATTCACTTAGACAACTCTCTGGAAGCAGGGAGGGAAAAAAAACTCCAGTGTGATGCTGTTCGCCTCCTGAGAAAGGAATCAGCAAGATGATTCATGTGTTTGCGGAGATCTCTAAGAAAATCTTCGGAGCTTCTTGGTCAGGCGTTTGTCTCATCTCGATAGAGGCATTGATGTCCTGCCAGTCCGAGATGGAATTTTCTCGCTGCACATTTATTGTGTCCCTTGACAGCTGTCTGCCATTTCCCCATTCTTTAAATCTCATGATTATATTTGATAATCCATCATGCTTAAAAACAAGGAATTCATTCAAAAGGCTTAAATCCCTGTGTGATTAAAACAGTCTGCTCTGCCGTGCGGTCATGATGCTACTCACATACGCGTACAAGCACACAGAGACAACACACATACACTGAAGAACATGTGTCAGCAGACATCAGCATACATTCATTCACATATGTAGACACAACACAGCCACCGGGGCCACGCCTGATGCCCTAAAGAGTCAGAAACAATCAAAAACACAGTTTGAGTTTAGATCCCCCTCTCCGGCTGTTACCTTGTCCCGGAGCAGCCATGAAAGCCCCCACCCAGATGAGCAAAAGCTCTGGTTTTGATGTCCCAGATGGGTTGTAATGAGTGGGGAGGGCCACCGCACTCTCGTTGCCATGGCGTAATTATGCACACGCACGCTCACTCTCTCTCTTTGCGGCATATTTATCGCCAGGCTGCGTGACACTTATTTAATTACACGTCTTGGAGGCTAGGTCTCCGAACGGGAACAGATGTCTCGTGAATTTTTGACAAAACCCGTTTTCTTGCAAGGGCGGCAGGCTGTCTGAGCAGCCCCCCCTGCCCACCAGGTAAAAGGCCTGGGTGAAGCAGGGTGACAGCCTGGCTTCTGTCACCATAAGACTAGCGTCTGTGCTGTGGAGGGCCAGAGTATAATTCTAGATCACTGCGGATGTGCAGACATGCTTGGGCTTCAGTGCCTAATTTGTGCCGGAACAAGGCGGCTCTTTCTTTTTTTTTATTTTCCTTGCGACAAGAATGATAACGCTCAGGCTACGAGTGTCACTCGAGTCCACTGCTGATGTCATTGTTCTGTTAAATCATCCCTCAAAGAGTTCAGCAGTGCAGAGCAAAACAACTGGCTCGTGACATAGATTGATCAACTATTCATGCATTAGCAGAAACGTGCTTTACAAAGACGCTGTTTTGTTGAGTTCCTCTAACGAGAGTGTTCAGGAGACCCGCATTAAATAAAACGCCTCTTGCTCACCAACCTCATCAATACACTTATTCATCCTAAGATAGACTGGAAAATTAGGAAAGCTACCCTTGAACTGTCGAATGCACCTTTTTAACACAAGCTTCTTTATGAATTCAACCCACCCACCCCCCCTGCTAAACAGCCTCTTTGTGCCAGAATCTCATCATTTACATATCAAGCTAACAGGGATGATGTGTTCGCCACTAGCATGTAACATGTCTGTGGCCCCCTGTGTGGATAATAAGTGCCACCGTTCCTTGTGGAGGGCACTTATACTCATGGAAAAGTCTCAAAATGCAATGTCGTGAAAAGAGAATGAAGAGAAGAAGTCAAATAATAGATGCTGTGAAGAGTTTTATTTTTATCGCGTGCTAATTTGCTTTGGGTCTCATCCCAACCCCTCTGCTTCTGGATATATTTCCCTGCTTAGCCAAGGGAGGTAGGATTAAGCTTAAACCCCTTCCTTGCTTATTTACGTGCATCTTTGCTAATGTATAACTCTTGGCTCCGGGCTCAGCCATGGTTGCTGTTGCAGCCTCACACTATTTATTCATGCAGCAAGGGCGCAGGGGTTTGGCCAAGAGATTGGAGACATTGCCAGGAAATCGGGCATCCCAGTGACCCCTGGATCGTTTTGGACAGTCTGCCGCTTGGACAGAATGTCAAACTCCCTCCTTTGTGTGTTGGGCTCTGATTAATTTGCCAGAGGAGAGATGGTGGTCTGATAGGCAGAGAGAATGTCGCCCCCGTCACTCTTCGGGAGGCCTTTTTAACTGACTCACTCGAGCGGCAAAACTGTGTTTGTAGTTCAGGATGGAATTGTAATCAGATTAGTTCGGACTTCAGGCCTTGGCACATGAGCCCCTGGCCCAGTAATTGCCACGAGCTGCAGGAGTATGACTTGTCTGTGCTTGTGGGCGACCAGAGAGCGCCATGTCTAGCGCCGAGGCCATGACTCGCTGCCATGTAAACGTCACCTCCAAGGAGACTGGACTCCCACTGCTTCCATGCAGCTGTACCGCGAGAGAACTTGTTCCATTATTCTGCTGCTGGTCTTGATTTTTGTCCCCTTGCCAGCCAGGCTTAGTCAATTCCTTCTCAACTCAGATCGCATTGCTTTGGTGTATTTGAAATTCAGTTCATAGAATTCCCCTGTCAGAAGCAGATATCATATGAAATTCCTTCACTGCTTGATTTGATTAAGACTATACGAGATATGGGAGTTTAAAAACTATTCATTTGATTTAATGCGATAAGGCAGAGGAGAAGACGAGGCGAAAGGCATGCGAGAAGAAAAGGAGAAGGAAGGAAGACGGATGGAGGGAGAGCATGCCCCTTAGATTAAATGCTTGATGAGGGAGGTGTCAATAATGAAATTCTTGCCTTTAGAGAAAACCCATTATTTCAGGGCTCATTTAAATCAAAGGGAATCAGCTCAAGCGAGTTTTTCCTTCTCCTTTCGAGTTGTTTACTGACAGGAGAAGGAGAGAACCCTTGGGGTGTAATACGCTTAATAAATGTTGTACATGTGAACTTGCTTGCGGGAAAGTCGTGCCAATTTACCAAGAACCCAAGGAGGGTGCGCTTTGTGCGTCGGAGCTAAAATGTAAATGGATTTAAATGGGCAGCTTGGTTCTGGGGCGTGGTCATGAATGGATAAAGAAAAAAATGGCTAAGGTTTTACATCCAGCTCATTTAGTAAGGTCTACATTTGGGTAATCATGGCCTATCCTTTTAATTTGGTGCAGCTGGTTTGGCATTGCATTATCAATTGCAAATACACCAGATGATACACGTGTCACGCATTTGTCCTTCCATTCACCATAGAAAATCCGGACCTATTTGCTAAATGTGTTCTTTCTGTTAATGTATTATTTTCTGCTTGCTTTATATTAAACATGTGTGACAATTGATGCCACACATGTTTAATATGATGCCTCAATACTTCTGTTTGCTGCTTTGTGACTGGATGGTTTGTCAGGTCGCTACTTTGTGGCAAGAAATTTGTTGTCCACATGCCGTAAACAGAAGCATTTCTTCACCATGTTGCTGCAAGAAAAGCATGAATGATTGTGAAGACGCAAAAACAGGCTGATAGATGTAAAACAGGCTGATTATGTGGAGAGTACATGGCTCATGTGCTCCAATAAAAGCATGCTCTTATACCAGATTCCTTCATTTGGCTCCGATCACCAATAAAATTTGCTCCTGCCTTCAATAAACGGACCCATGGCGCATCAAGGTTCTTTTGACTATGCACCTACGTGGGGGTGGAGTGTTCACACTTGTCAAAATGGACCAAACTGAACAAAAAGAAAAGGTAGGTGTGAAGGCTACCTGATTAATGATTGGGTACATACTCATTTATGTGCTTTCAGAAAGACCTTGGTCACTGACTCATGCAGAATTGACTTAAAATTAGCAAATTACTCCAGACTATCACAGTGCTGCTCAATAGCACTGGGGAAAGGGAGGGAAATATGGTGAAATTATCACAGCATGTCATATGCTCGGTGCATACAGTCTTGTTTTGAGCCCCATGACTCTTCAGTGTAAACATTTAAAGAACAGAGCGCGTCAGCTCAAGGAAGACTGCATCAAGAAACAAAGGCCTCTACGGCTCCTCTCTCATTCAGCCTCCCCCTCCTGGGAAATTTGAAGCGAATTCTTGTGTTGCGAATAAAACAGCAAAAAGGCGCAGGCAAAGAAAGACGTACTGATAGAGGCATTGATAGAGAGATTGAAAAAGAGGGAGGGTAGGGAAAAGAGGGTTAGGGAGAGAGAGAACTTGCTTGCTGCATGTTTTTCTTCCCAAACACCAGGAGCACACCAAGAACACGTTTTTATGTACAAAAGAATGAGCTGGAAGAGTTCTTTTTCTCCAAATGCAACGAGAAATAGACTCAAATCAGGTTGCTCCAATCAGAAGGTATTTCTAATTTTACCAGCCGGGTGCCTTATGCCTCATTGTAAAACACGCTGCCTCTCTTGGCACCAAAAGAACGGCGAGCGGTTCCGCACTGGAGAGCGAGATGCCTTTCTTTGCTAGCCACAGGGTGGACCTGGTCATCTGCAAGCGCTACATAGAGAAGAATTGCTTTTATTATTAGCTTCTTCTTTCAAGGGAAATAAATGACTCCCTCAAAGCACATTGTAGAGGCTGAGGGAGCAGTTGAATGACTCCAAGCCAGTGGCTCCTGGACCCAAGGGAGAAGGAGCTCTATACAGAAGCTTCTCTTCTCTTGATATCTGGTGGCAGGGTGAGGGGGCACCCTGGTATTTAGGGTCTTTTTGCTACATCGACTGTTTGTTCCAGCCTTAACCTCACTCTCATCTGGGTTTTTATCATTAGTCTTGAATCATCATAATGCACTGGTTTAATCTAACATCATACTTTGACTATTGCTTGCATTTGATTTATATAGAACTTAGCATTTAAAGCTCATTTATAACAATGTAGCTAAAATAAGTCTTCATTAGGTGGGCCCACAATCCGTATACTCATCTACCACTAAGTTAGGTTTAGGCTTGCTTGTCTACTAATTATAAATAAAGTTATCTAATTGTTATCTAAGAATAGGTAATTAACCTAATTGTTCATTATTAATAATTCATTAAGGATGTGCCTGGGCACCCACATGCTTGGTTATCCCTATAGGGGGCAAGTGTCTGAGAAGCTGTGAGAAGAGTTTCAAATATAGGCCTACCTGTCAGCAATTCAAAACAAGACTGTAAACAGGTACAGTTTTGCTTGAGTTTGTGAGTAGGTGCTTTATTTTGTGCTTCACTATTACAAAACACAAGTGTCAGTGAGTCTCCATCTTTACCACTAGCCAGGTAAACTGCTTTATATGTTGATAACTATGTCTCAAAGCAATGATAAAATATTTGACAACCTAACAAGCTGTGAATTTGTCCACTGAGGAGGAAAGACAACGAGTCTCCTTCAGCATCTAAGGTTGTACAGGTTACTTCTTAAAAGGCAGCCTCTGATTCAAAACGTATTGATTTCCCTTTGCTGTTATTTGAATAATGAAACATGTTTTGAAATGAACTGCACTGCATACTGTTATTTTTTGTGCTACTTTTACATTGGATAAGCAAATATCTACTCCTTACATACTGTATTGCGGATGCTCAGAGTATTAATGTTAAATTAAATTAGTAATTTGGCATCTCATTGTATTCAGGGTTATGTTTTTTTTTTTCATTGTTGCTCTACAAGATGACTACTGAGGAATGTTGTGATGTTTGCATATTACAGTGTTTTACATTATACAGATTCTGTTGGTGGGCACAGGTAGAAAGCCACATGATGCTCTGAAACTACAGGTCTAGAAGTGCTCCTGTATCTATAGGTATGCAGAGGGATGAATTTCTGCACACCCTCCACATCACATATTCCCCCTCTCCCCCTCAAGGCCTTGGCAGGCGGCCGGGGCTCTGGCCTGGCTGGGAGCCTTTGGCCGCATCTAAATGCTTGGCGCTCGTTATCGATTAGGACAAACGCAGGTCCCTCCCTATCGGCCTGCCTCAACCCGCAGGGGAAAGAGAGAGCACGGGGTGGTTTGATGTCGCCGCTGTTTTTCTTCTTTTTTTCTGCCCTTCCTTTCTTTACCTCCTCCCTTTCTTCCGAGACTAAGGGCACTTTATATGCCAGAGACGTAGGCAATACAGATGTAGCCAGTATCCCCTCATGATGAAGAGCAGCCCCTGTTGTGCAAAACAGTCTCGCAGAACAACATTGAGTGTGGCACTGGGGGCGGACCGCACCCCCCTCGCGCGTATCTGTACGTCCGCACCTGTGAACGTCTCTGCGCGGCCGCACCCGTGAGCGTCTTCACCTGCTCTGGTCATGCTGCAAATATGTAAATGCCTCACTACAACACAGCCCTACATGTAACTTTTAATCATAGACTCCGTGCGCCATGCGGCTTCACATTTGGCATTTAGACGATGCCTCCTGAAGGCTGATGCTTGTATTTTGTTCCTCTAAAAGTCAGGAGTGAATTAAGTTCTCGCCTTTTCCGGCTACCATTGATGCGCTCTAACACTTGTGGGAGTTGGGTGGAGAGACTTTAGTCACGCACATCTACCCGTCCCTTTCAAGGCCATGACTGTAAGTGTCTTGTAAAATTGACAGTTTCATTGGACTCATAGATTAGTACCAGTTAATTAGGTCTATTGTTATGACAGTGAGGTATGAATCTCTGAAAAAGAAAAAAAAAAGTTAATTCCCATGCAGCGTGGGCATGTGCCCTGAATGATTTAATAAGTGCTCGTGGCACTGTGAAAGACTGAGAGGTTAAACGTGCAAACTGTAGCGCTTGGCAATTTGCACCTCTCAAGGCAATGAATGCTGACCGGGATAAAAGAGATCCTCGCTAGATTGGTTTGACTATTTATTTTCATTTCAAAGCGCAAAAAGTAGAATTCAATAAAACAGTCTTCATGGCTTTAATGCATTTAAACAGATGTAAAAACACACTAACATTGGCATCTAAGCACACACACACACAGGAGTGCGCAATTGCCTGACAGGTCCCAGAGTTGAAGGTGCCGCTTCTGACGGCGGGACATGAAACACTTCCAGAACTGGCCGGCATTTCCAGAATTAGTTAGGCTAAATTCTTCACGTCTGCAGCCCAAATCAATTCCGGTCAGCACAGGAGGGAGTTCAGGGGAGAGAAAAAAAAGCGCTGTTTACTGTGAGCCATCATAACTGTCTCTGCTTATTAGCCTGAGAAGATCGTCCATCAACTAACTGCTCTGAGACTTTCAAATATTGACCTTTTTTACTGCTTGCCTGGCCTGCGAAGTCGGGGTTGTCAATTATTCAAGTCGAGAGGTCTCTTCATAAACATAAACCTGTATCTGATTGTGCGGGGATGGTTTGCAAATTGGTTAGAGAAGCACTGAGTTCTCTCTGCTAAAGTTGGCAACCCAACCATTCGGAGCCTTTAGTCTTCCAGAACAAGTTATGAAAGTCAAAAATAAACGCCCCCATTGTCTTTGTCCTAAAAATTAATGTCCCAATATCTTTGTCATAATAATCAGAAATCCCCTAATTTGTTCAGCCAGCAGAATGAATATAACAGTCAGTGAGCTGTTTAATTGACTGTATTATAAGTCATGTTCTTTATGGATTTCACATTGACATTGCATTGACTGCACAAAGCTGTGAGAAGAATGACCTAATAACGATGTTGAGTCCCCCACAATTTCTGACATAAGTACTGTGGACAAACAGAGTGAGCTCAATTTTGACATCTGCCAAACCTGGAAGTGACTCACATGTAATTACCCTGGAAGCGTGGCTCATGTCAAGCAGAATTTATTCAGCTCCCTTTGAACCGGTTATTAGCAGTCAAACATGGATTAATGGCTGAATGGTTTGAGAAAGGCATAAATGCTCTCCACCTACAAGTGCCCCTGCACACCTAGTAACCCACCGACATGCAGCATGGCGGGCCAGACGGCGCTGTTCCGGCTTCTGCTTAGATTAATTAATATTTGCAGTGGAATTTGTTTGGTCAGAGTGGGAGTGTGAGACCACATGTGTGAAGGCTGGCAGTTCTGATTAAAGGAGTGAGATGGAGAGAGAGAGTGAGTGAGAGAGAGAAGGAGACAGAGGGTCTGGATGTCTTAATGTGGGTATTGCTATGGGTACACAGCATTCCCAATCTGAAGATGCCAGTGCTAGCCAGGAAATAGCTGACAATTTAAGTGTAGAGTAGAGCGTGTGTTCGTGTGTGTTTGTGTGTGTGTGTGTTTGTGTATGTGTGTGTGTGTGTGTGTGTGTGTGTGAGTGTGTATGCAAAACTGGTGAAGCAGTGGGCAAGTAGGATTAGTCAGTTTGAGTACCTTCTCACCAGCACCCAAACCCACCATCTGTAAAGGAGCTTCAAGGGATGCAACACACTCTTGACCACCTATGCAGACCCCAACATAGAGAAGAAAATAACTGAATACAAGATCATTTAATATAATATATAACTATAAAGTGCTGTGAAAAAATGCTGATGTAATAACACAAATGATAAAGTGGCTAGCAATTAGGATGAGAGAGTGTGTACCAGACTGTGTGGGATAAACTAATCTAGTGTTAACTTAGCTAGGGACCTTATTAATAACGAGGAAAATGTAACAGTAATGAGTGTTATTAAATTATAGGAATTATTCATAATTCAAATTATTTATATACTACATAACAATGACGATGCTACTAATAGTACTACTACTAACAATAATAATAGATGCTTATTGTATTACTCAGTTCTGACCGGTTCTGTTCGTCTGTTCTGCCTATGATCCAATAGAAGGTGATGCACAAATGTATGCTTAAAACAAATAAATAGGCCACAGCTAGAGAGTTTACTCACGGATAGTGTGTGGAAAGTGTGGAGGGTTGTGATTAAAAATTAATGAGGTTGGATGAACATATTAATATACTTATTCATTCTTTGGTTGCTTTTCTCACAGGTAGCAACAATCTGCATGAAAGCACAATTTTTGATATGCTTAAAACTTAAAACTTACAACTGGCTACACCTTTCCTCATGCTAGTGCTGTGCAAATAAGATTCAGTATCAATAGATGTTATTTCATTGTTCACTGTGATATTGTCCTTCAGAACTCTAGTAACTCGTTGAGAACAATATTAATTCTTTTTTTTTTCATTTACAGTAACATCATTTACTTCTCTGCTCAATTGGAAACAGGGGCAATGCAATTTTATGGAAAGCGCATTCTCCTGAACATAATCCTCCATACCTATCAGTAATGCAAATATTTTTATGCTCCAATATTGGCAATTAATGCACCCATATACTGAAACCATATATTCTGTTGAATCCATTCTGTCAGAGAAATGCAGTGGGCCATCCTTTTGCATTCCTCTCATAATCACTTCCACCGACTCACCCTACCTCTTGGCCCAAAGGCCTGTCTTATACGCTCCTTGCCCTCTGGTAAGGTCAGACCTCCTCAATATAGTTTTATTGTTTGCTTGTGGATGATCTGGTAGGACAAACTCTCGGTCTGATGCACTTTGACAAAGACAACCAGGCCATATGAAAGGTCATCGATGTATGAAAGGAGGGGGGCAGTAGCAGAGGGCCAAAAAAAAAAGACAAGTTCTGCAGACATAACAAAGACATGGTGGCTGAAGGGAGAGGATGCTCGCGTCAGCCTGAATCAATGTAGCATCTTGTGATGCGAGCAAGACCCTGTGTTATCAGGGCCCAGAACGAAGCGGATCCTCGGGTCCGCGGGGCTGAGGGCTGGGATACTCTCGCAGCCTCCACTGCATGTCTCTCTGGGCTGCGACGACAAGAGCTAGCCTGGTAGACCTACAGGACTCGATAGACACACACACACACACACACACACACACACACAAACACTCACCACTTCTAATACAAGAGTCATGAATGTGCTTAAGGCTGTGGCACCATATAGGCTCAGCTGCATTTGCTCAGTGCCGCACATGCATGGCACTGTCACATATGCCAGCAATAAGATCAGGGTGCAGTCCTAGGGCTGGGTGATTAATCGAAAGGTAAGGTCGATTATTTCGATTACTTTGCCTTTAAATATATAGATAGTAGATAGTGTGTGTTTCCTTCAATTATTTTAAAATCAAGTACTACTGTTTTACAGTACTGTCATCACTTAAAGGAGGAAAAATGTATAACAGTTAAGGATATTCCAACAAGACAAAGCAAGATGTCACACAGTTCATTAACTGTAACTCAAGAATGATTTAAAAGGTCAGGAGAAGAACATTGGGACTGTTTTGACAAGAGGATGAGTGAAAAAGGTATAAAATAAAATACTACATTAACACAAATTAAAATCAGAAAAGTATGTTGGATATATTTGCATGTGTATATAGACTTATTTAATATGGTTAATTAGAAATAATGATGCATTGATTTTGATCAATAAGTCATTTTGACATCAGAATCAGAATTGACACTGTACCTAGCCGACTCAGTGTAAACACATAAACATGAGCGCTTTGACATATGATACCGCTGCTAATGGACGGCAGGACCTGTTAGCATTTCATTAGTGAAGAGTGAGCTATCAGCATGTGGGCAGGCTGCAAGGTGAGCTGACGGCTCCCCCTGACCTGCCTATTGATCTAGCAGCCTCATTAAGGCCCCTCATCCAGTGGCTTTCATGGCAATGCACCCATCAGCTCGCTTGCTGCAGCCTGAGCCATCAGCAGACGATAAAAAATACACAAATGTGGCCATGCAGCCAGCTACTTTCTGTATGCAAACACGGTGGCGGTGGCTTTTAAAAGCTTTAATCATGGCGAGGTTGTGAGGGCTGTGCGCCGTCCCTTCCCCTGAAAGCCTGTTTTATTAATGGAGTCCTGAGCGTGTGGCCTGGAGAGAATGGGGGGGGATTGAGGAGGAACAAAGGACGCCCATCTAGTCTCAGGGTGGGCATCGTAAAACACTTCATTAAAAGACTCTTAATGGAGGGGTGCAGACAGTTCTAGCTCTCTGTTCAAAACTCCTTTTATTTGATGTGTGTGTGTCCCAAATGCAATTGTGTTCATTAGTAATGAATTTAGAGGACGGCAGCAGCGGGCTTCCTTGTTAAGATGCAAATGCTCTGATGTAGCAGTTAAAAAGTTTATTGCGATTTCGCCGAGCGGCTGAACTCCAGTTTTGTCGGCGAATAACTGCGGGGATGGCCTGAATTTACTCCCTTTGATTTTGCGTCGCCTCGAGCCGCACAGAGCTCCTGGTCACCACCCTCATTCCTTAAAGATAATTGCAGCGTGAAGGAAGATGAACATGCCCCTCCGATTGGTTCCTCTCACCCACATGCGACGGCAGTGCCAGTCGTGGCTCTTTTTTTGCCGAAGTGAGTGTGCGAGCCCACCAGCTAATTGCACTCGTTAGCAGCTAGCGTTCACACCCTCGCCATTCTCAGCAATTAAGAGATGTTATGAGGCAGAATAACGCGGCAGGTCAAAGAGATAAAAAAGGGCTAATTAATGCTCACTTAAATTAACGATTTCTCGTTTCAGAGGCACTAAAACGGCCTTTTCAGTGTAGAGTCACACCGCTCATGTCGATCCCTTCTCCCTTTGTGAGGAGCGGAAGCGTATGGCTCAGAAACCAAAAGCTATTGTTGCCTGACAGGCGCTACCTTTCCAGTGATTGCCTGTGTTATTAATTTGTGGGATGAGTGCTGCTGTGACGAGCCTGAAACGGTGGGGCTGCATTAAAGACGCGCCATTATGAATGACACTCAAGACTAATGAATATGAATACATTTATATAAATAGACATGGAGCTCTTCTGACTGGGAGATTGCAAGTGACAGTGACACTGACTAGACCGGTCTGATGGGAGAGCGGACCCTGCCACAGGGCTCATGCTGGGGTTCAGTATTTTGGAAAAAGAAAAAAAAATAATAAATAAAAAACACAACAACGCTAGATCACAATACACAATCACAATATTTTGACACAGACACAAAAACTGCTATTGAACTCTGGGATATTTTCAAACATGTCACGTACCCACACTGCACTAAATCTAATTAAATATGGCTAATTATGCTCTGTGATGAAACATGGTACTTTGCCAATGTTCTTCAAGTCCTGAACAAGAACAAGTGCTCAGACGCGTATATTGTGTATCACAATAACAGAACCGAAAACCAAAATGATGAAATATCTTTACACCTCTAGTTTCCATGCACAGGGATGTGGGCACGCTTTACCCCGTCATGGGCAGCAAATCCTGAGCACGGCTCTGAGCCTACCCTCTTCACCCCTTTTGACCTGGAATAACTTCTGTTCCCTCACTATTGAAGCTTCTCTATTGAGCCGTTATTGATCACCAGGCTTACTCCTTGTTCACACAGTAATTTAAGAAGATGAGCTGTCTCATTTTTCCCCTCTGCATTTGAATTACACCTGAAACATCTTGGCATTTCTGATGACTGATGCTGGCAAAAATAAGACACAAACTGTGGCAGCTCATTTACATCTCCCCTAACTACAGCTGTATCAATCAGCCATGTGGAGCTTTTTTGGAGCCCGAACAATACATCACCGGTTTCCTCTTCCATGGCTCATCTGACATTTATGTTCATAACCATTATCTAATATTGCTCCCCCTATGACAGCATATTAATTCAAATGCTTGTGGAATGGCAGGGCATTTATTGATATTAGTGTACAAATGGACGCAAATTGCTTTAACTTGTAGACGTAAACCGGAACGTCTCTCTAATGTATGGAATAAACGCCATTGCTCTTTCTTGTCCTAGATATTTATTTACTTTGTGGATTTTACGGTCGGAAAATAATAATTAATGCCTCGAATGTGCTTCTGTTATCTTCGGTGTCCTTCAGAAGTATTATCAACAATTTGCACTCTTCATGGAGCTCATCTTCGCGTACAGGCACATGTGCCGGTGCGCACACGCTCCCACAATAGCGTCGTTTCAGAGATAGCCTTTGCAGGCAGCGGTTTGTAGTCTGCTGGTAATCAACATTAAATAGCTTTTCCTCTCCTCAGAGAGCATAGAGTCACTGAGTAAGTTCTGCTGGGAGCTCAGATAAGAAGAGATCACAAAACACAAATATGCAAATAAGCTCATCTGGCTCTCTCTAGGCAGCAGTTTTAATTGATTAATTGTAGATGTTTATTTGATCGGTCGTGGTTTAGTAAACCAAGACGTTATTTGTCAAGCTGTTCTGCATGGGAGCGTAATTGTCGCGAGTGCATATATATGCATAAATATATGCTTCTTCCTCAGCGATTCTTTTCAGCTGCTTTGTGGGCGGCTGTACTGTGTAAGTGTTTCGAACGTTGAACAAAGCCCACAAGGCCAGAATCAGAACGTTCTACTAGAGCACTTAAATGGCAAATGCAACGTAGCAATGTGTGTTGACTGTGTTTAACTTGCAGGAAGTTATCTTCGGGGAAATAATGTCATGAAGGACGTCAACACACATTTCTCTGACCCTCTTATACACCCTTGTAGCAGCACTTCTTCATGCTCGCCACTTTAAGTGTGCTAAGTGTCTAAGCCAGAATGCACTCTGTAAGGTTTAGGAATTCCTCTCTGTGTCCGTTCATATTCGAACTGAAGTCTGTGTTCTCCATAGCCCTTCTCTCCCGCACGTCCAACTAACTAATGTGGTAATATTTCGGGAGAGAGTGCAAATGGAATGTCCCACTTAAAGAGGGTGAGAGGTGCATAATGCAAGACTAAATGAAACTAGAAATGTTCTGTAATAGGCCTGTGCCAGTTACCGAACCCTCTTAATCATTTAACTGTGTGGAAAATAAGATTGGAAAATGGTTAAACATGGACTGAAAGCATGTAGCTTTGTCAAATGCAAGCATAATTAATATAAAGCATTATAATCAACATTATAATAATTAATCTGTAATTCATCTTGTAAGAATGAGCTCAACTGCAGATTTAACACAAGCTTCTGAGGCTGTGGTGTCTCGGACTGTGAGATCGTGCTCAATTGTATGAGACCCAAGACAGTGCCTCTCCTGAAACTCTTGGGTCCTCTCCAACACTGGAATTGTCTGAAATGGCTCTGAAATGGTGAGGTTTGGTGCATTTCTGTAGCTCACAGTAAGTCATACTGTGTCCTAAAGCACATTGACAAGTCTGGGCCACCCTAATGAAGAGCCGAATGTGGTCTGAGTGGGTTAAGAGAAGGTTTGGGCATGTGTTTCTCTTACGTTAAGTAAAAGATTGAGGTGACAACTGGCTTAAATTGCACCCATATACTGCCTCATCCCTCTAGAGCTAAAATAAAGAAGCAAAATTGCCTTGGCTGATCAACTACAATTTGGGATAGTGCACAATTATTTAAATGATGTTTTTTTGCCAACTATTGCTTCAGCCCTCACGAAGGCATCGGCTTATTCTGTATCAACGGTAACGAATTCACACCCGACACAGGGACGACTCTTACGGTGCTCTTTTGCACTCCTCTACACTTAAACAAGCTTGTTATTTGGTCCTTTAAATGCGTCAGAGCCTTGCGACTGCGAGGATTGTGAAACGCCTGGCATATAGACTGGTAAATTGTGACACATTTAGCAGCGTTTGAATGAAAGTACACTAATAGATGCAACAAGCGAGAAGATGAAAGACTCGTTTTTGACTAGACATGTTGTCGAGTGGTGTGTTTTTATTCCATTTTTTTGTTATTCTGCAGGAGTGTAAGATCAGATCAGAACTGCTTCAGACTGGGAGGAGATTTGAAAACTGCGCTTATCATCCGTTTTCCTTGGCTTGTTTGCCAGACCTGCTTCGTGCGCGTGTGTGTGTGAGTGTGTGCCCTTTGTCAATGTGTGTTAAAGCAAGTGTGTGCGAGCGCGTGTGCATAGGCACAGTCGGCAGAGGCGTGAAAAACAGCACTGTGTGATTGAACGACTCCATTGAAATGTCAAGAGTCATCAAGCACCATTCAATCACAATCAGGCCTAACTCCCCTTGTAGTATATTCTCCAAAGCCGTGTGACGCACCGTGGATGCTTTTTCTGATTTAGCCCTACTTGACTTTGCCACAAGGTTTCAGCTGCGGAGCTGCGGGGCCCCGGAGCCGGTAGCTTTGGCGGTCCGTCCCCGAGGTCAAGGGTCAATTAAACCTTATTGAATAATGGATGGAACGAAATAACAAGCAACTAGGTGGGAACTGCCGCCTGTCTGTTTCCCTTTCTGTCTCTCTGATTGGTGGACGAGCCCCCGTATGAGCCTGTAATGTCCTGTATATATGCAGGGATTCATATTGCAGTCACAGCCACGCGGCCTGAAATTGGTGGTTGAAGATGAAGTTGAAATTGGAAAATGGTTATCATGTCTGCATGAGGAAACCCATTTGAATTTGTGGGGAAAAGCGAGCCCCAGCTGCGTGCTGGGAAGAGGGATTTGTGAGAGCTGTTTTCTCCAGACTTCAGTCCAAGGTGGGTCCAGTCTTGGGACAGATATCATATCATATATATATATTTTTCACTTTCAGTTCACCGTTTTGTCCATGTTCGCAGTCGATAGTTTCCTTTTTTTCATGCCCTATAGAAAAACCTGCCATTCCTACATACTTATTTATTTGTTTGTATATATCAAGCACAGGCAAAGAGTCAGCCCCAAGCGCATAAATTATTCTAATTTAGGTTAAAATGAATGTAAATAGAGGCTATTAGGCTGTACTTCATTCCAGGCCTAACAGGGCATGAATAATTTAGCATTCCATGTTTAAAAAATTGCACAGTGATCCCAAACACTTTCAGATTTGCAGGTGTTACTAGAAACAGTGTGAAACAACACATTAGGAAGAAGAATAAAAACGGAGATCTTCTTAATTTCTCTGTAGTCTCTCAACAGTGGGGGTAGATGTGAAGAGAAAGGGGGTGTTTGTTCGAGAAATGTCTCCTGAGCCAAAGACGCCAGTAACCCCAATGCGTCTACTCTTGACTTTTAGTCAGAGAAGTCAGACATTGTGCTCAGATTTGCCAGGATAATAACGCTCATGTTTATCTACATCTCAACTCTCAGCTCTCCTCTCATCTCTTCTGTATCCCATGCTTGTCTAATGTAAGGCCTGAGCCATGAAAGAACAACATTTAAGCAATCAGATTTTCCTGTGGGAGGAACCCACTGACTTTTGACATGAAAATGCTCTCAGCAGATAGTGATACCCTGACAATAGTGAGATGTTTTCTGTAGGTAGCAAAACAAAAAGCAAACTGTGAGCATCAAAGTGCACAACATTTTTGACAGACTGTGATAAGAGCATCCGTTGTGAATTAAAGTGATGTACTGCCAGCAAAACCACTGAACCCTACAAATGCTCCTAAAAATAAAGGTTTTGAATGGATGCCGTCTAAGAACCACTTTTGGACGGATGGATGGTTCTTTCGAAAACATTGTTAATGTGATTGTGGAAGGAATTTTTTGGCCATGAAACCAGTGTTCGGGTGTCTACAAACACCCATAGCACACAATCACACTCATGAGATTTCAGGTTTCTCTTAGAATTGTCTGTCTAAACACAAACATATAGGAATCCGCTGGATGCTCATACCGTAGGTAGCCATACAGGTGGCAGGAGAAGAATAGGGTGATGAAAATGGAATTGACAAGCATGTGACAGTTAAGGCCTAACACAGAGAACCCACAGCCTGTGTGGTCACTTATATGTCCAGGTAAGACCAGATATTGGGATAAATGGCCTAAAACAAATAACATTAGTGGGAGCCAAAAGTACCAGGTCAAACGTAAAAACAAATTTTCACTCGCCCCGATCAGCTAAGACATGTTTGATGGCCAAATTTTGCTTCTTTAGATTAGAGGCTGGAACTCAACATTCACCCAAATAGTGCAAATTGGTTTCATAAAACACTTCACTAAAGCTTCTCCCAACTTGCTTAGACTGCATTGAGATATTCATTAAGGTCAGTCGTTCTTGTTTAAGATGTGGTAAAAAAAAAAACACAGTCCTTTAATTTACAGCTGCTGTGCTTGAAGCAGCCCTGCTGAAGTCTAAAATGATTGTGTGCAGCAGTAAAGTTGTATTTGTATTTATGGCTCACAGCACATCCTCCTAAACCATATCCATGCATTTGCACTCCCCTAATGAAGATCTGGATGCAGTTTGAGCAGGTTGACTAAAGTTTTGATGATGTATTTTTACAACAATGTGGGCTGTTAGTTGACTAGTGAGCCTTGCAGATGCGGTTCTAGAATACAAAAGCAACATTTGGATGCCAAGTGTGTTCTGGCTGATTGGCCATGTCTGGGGTAAGTGGAAAACTGTGTTCATTAGAAAATTCACTGAACTATTCCTAATTTATAGAAATGCAATGGAACCTTTTACTACATCCTGCTTCTTTTAGCACAGGAAGTGAGGTTTTAATGAAGATACTCTACTTTTAGACAAATTCTAAAGTTGTGTGAATGGTTAGCTGTACTTTTACCAACGGAACAGACTTAAATGTAACTTTCTTCTGAAAAGTAGAAATTAGATGTGAATAAGGACAGTAACATTATGTGAGTAATACTTTGTACACATTTTACGTTGTGCCAAAATATCATGACAAGTGGATCAAGATAATTGGTCCAAAATGACTAGGAATGAAGTCAAATCAGCATACATTCAAGTTAAGAATGTTTTTGCTTCTCTTTTGATCAGCAATACAGTTCTAATGTTCTACCAAAAATGGTTCTGGTAATGGTGCTATATAGAACCATTTTAAAAGCTTCCATTAAGATCCACATAGACCTGGTTTTCCACTGTGGGTAAGAACAACATGCAAAAAGCCATTTTTTCATTGAATGTACACCGTTGAGTATACAACAGCTGCCTTTACTGAAGTATCTTGAATAGGCATGTATTTTCAAAAACGTATCATTGAGACAGCGGCTAGCAAAAGGCTATTATTATTATTATTATTATTATTAAACTACACTTCAGTACATAGGGCTTACTAAATATAGTAGGTAGGAATCTGCCTTGCCAGTTGACATCTCTGTAAGTACTTAGATATAAAGGCAAGATACGGTGTTCTTCTTGCGTTTCCTCTCACATTTCTGTACTTTGGCAGCAGGCGATTGCCATGATTTATTTGGTGAAATTCAGCAATCATTCTAGGCCCAGATTGCTTGGTGGTTCAGAGGTGAGGAGCCAGGCTAATAATGCATAATGCACTGCCACATGATTAAGCAGAGCAGTGACCGGCAGCTTGTTCTACGAAATTTCCCCACTCTAGGCTATGGTGGATTATTTATGACCCTGTCGCACAGAGTCTCATCAGGAAGCCCATTGATAGTGGGAAAATTACTACTTATTGGAAATCAATACATTTCTTAATAATGTGCAGCTAATGAAGCCCCTTCATGTTCCTCATCACTCTCTGCAAGCTCCTTTATTGCCCCTTGGGGTGAATGTTTTTGCGGTTTTGAGGGTTCTACTGTATTTCAAGGATATTGCTAGGGCGAACGCTGTAGCAGCTGGCTGCGGCCTTTCCATTTAACTCCCACTGTGTGTGAAATGCAGCGCGCTGCTGCAGCAATCAGCTTATTGATTGTGATCACAAGGCAGTAATTTGCCTGGACTTGGACATGATTAAAGATCCTCTGCCCAGCAGAGGTGGCTTGAGTTGATGCTGAGTGCGACATTAAGGTACACAGTTTAGCAGAGAGGCAAAAATGTCTGCAAATGTGTGTATTTGTGTGTGTGTGTGTGTGTGTTTGTGTTTGTGTGTGTGTTTGTGTTTGTGTGTGGATGTATGGAGAACAACTGTACAGGTGTAACTTACAATGTGAAGACAATCAATGTTGTTTAGAAAAGCCACAGGTTAAGGTTAGGATCAGGTTCAGTCATCTATATGTAATATAAACGTGGGACCCAAAGACTGAGACCATGCATAAAGTTGGCATTCAAGCTGGTATGGACTCTTCAAGATTGAGAAAAGTCCTCTAATCCTATGATTATATCTACAGGTGCTGGTCATATAATTAGAATATCTTCAAAAAGTTGATTTATTTCACTAATTCCATTCAAAAAGTGAAAC
>JBBPDC010000028.1:9802689-9821370 GCA_037974485.1 Hemigrammopetersius urotaenia
GGGTGCTCTTGGAACAGAACTGTAGGTGGGTGGGTATACATGTAGATACATGGGTACTGGGAACCAGTATCCACCCCCTCCCCCCCCCCACACCCACACTTTGAATCCCGAACCCCCCCCCCTCCCCCCGATGATAAAGGGGAAGCTGGCTTTTGTTGGGCACCAACAAAACACAGATAAACACGACTTGGAGGAGGAAAGGTCATCCGACATGCAAGACGTGCTTGTGAAGAGTGGCTGCCAGAAGAGGTAATACTTCAAATATGATTTCACATCTACAGGAGCACCACCAATCTTTGCCAAATTCAAGGTAACACTGTCTTGAAATGAATGTTTACAACCAGTTTCGAGAGTGACATATGGTAAAATAAAGACTATAGACTTGCTACTGAGGGAGATTACATGACTAATTTACTAATTAATGTTACTTCACCGAGCAAAAAAGAACATAAAAACAAATTTTCTGCAAAATTAGCACTTCTTTAGGTCTATTTTGCTGTTATCACATCTGCACTTTTGTTTTAGTCTTCCACAATTGTGTACATGACACACTTGCTTATGCTCCCTCTTCTGAGCTATATGTGTGTATCAACACTGAAATACTAGGATATCATAGCATTATTTGATATTATATTATTAGTAGCAGTAAAAATGTATTTTTACATGAAATCAGTAAATCATACATTGTATAGATTTGTTTCATCCAGTACTACAAATGCAATACAGCAGACCATTACGAATTTAGGATACATTGTCAGCCTTTAGTTTTCCTTTTTAGGACAGCAGTAGCTCTAGAAGCAAAGGGGCATCCACATCAAAAGCTGTAGGTCAGACCACAATTTAGCAAACATTTGAAAAACAAATCACCAATGCACCCGCATCAAAACATGTTAAAGACCTGAACAATGCTGGGGCTTGTGTCATTGCCAAAAACACGATGGCCTTTCAAGTTGAGGAGATGATTGAGAGATGGTTGGAAAAGCAACAAGCCTATCGTGCAGTGCTTGTAAGAAACAGAAGCTCAAGGCATTCTATGCCAAAAGACAGTAACATGAACTTTGGAGATGGTCTGAAAACTTCTGGTACCCCTAAACGACATAGATCTACTGGGTTGTGAAACAAAGGCCACCCTGTAATCTTTGAATTCTGTTATGGAGAACATCACTGGCCCACTGACTGAGAAGGAGGAAGATGATACCCTAACAAAACAAAGTGTCTCACGTATTTCACTCATGCATATCGCTGGGTGGGTAAATTGGGGGACAAAACTAATGATTTTTTAAAAGTCGCCCCCTGATTTCATGGTTCCAGTGCTCATGCATACAAGGCATCTCAAGCCTGGTATTGGGCTGTGCTGGCTCGGACCACCGGGGTCACTCCTAAATGCTTGCTTTGATGTGATATTTTAGACCTCATGTACTTCTACATGGGTGCCGGACCCCAACCCCCCCTCACCCCAAACACACACCCACACACCGTTCCATCAGTCTGTTTTTAAAGTAAACTTTCCATTCACTGGGCCAAGCAGCGCGTTCTCGTCTCCTCCATTCTACTGAGCACCTGTGGCCAGAACGGGGCCACATGTTCAAAGTCACCACGGCATGCGATTAATCAGTGTTCATTTTATAATGCGTTATTTTTTCTGTGATTAATCGATTGAAATGTACACGTTAATTCGACACCCCTTATATATGTATGTATATTATATATGCAGGTGCAGATGTCCAGAATGATGAAAAGAGCTGCATAATGACTGAGAAAGCTGTATAACTCTGAAAGTGAAGTTCTAAAATGATTTACCTCTAGAATTCCTCATATGTGAAATGTTTTGGTCAAAGAAGACAGCTTATTAGGGAACTTCTCTGAATAGGATAACATTATATCATTTATTTTATACTGTTTAAATCAGTAAAAGTGTTCCCATGAACACTGAACATTGAATAGAACAACTTCTGGTGATCTTAAATGTATGTATGACCTCATGTTCTCACAGGACAAAAACAAGCGTGTTCTGTGTGTGTGTGTCTGGTTGTGTGTGTGGCTGTGTGTGTACACTTTTCTCTCGAATACTCGTCTTGTCCACAGCTTCTTGCGAACGAAAGATCCCCTTGGCACTTTTAGTGATCCGTACAGCTTTTAAGTCCAATGTGTCTTTATGGCCTCTTAGATAACAAAGCGTCCTCAATAGGCTTCACTTGTCAGTGGTTACAGAGCCGCCAGTGCCTTCTTTTGTATTAGCAGGAAGTAAGTGGAGAGTGAGAGAGAGTGCGAGGGCGAGCGATAGAGGATATCTGCAGGATACCTGCCAACCCTGGTCCTAATTAGGTAGATCTTAGGGAGCAGGGGGGTGCTGGGGCTTGAGATGAGCCCCATGTGAGAAGCTTGTTAGTGTAAGAGATGATGCTATCTCAGGCCTGTTGGTTCTGAGGTATATTTGCTGGCTGTGGGAGAGTGTGTAAAGTGAGAATCTGCAGAGAACAGGTGGTGCTGATAGCCCTCTCTCTCCATACACACTCCATTACACCTCAGGGCTCCGTGAGCCTGGCCATCCACCCATGGAGGAGAGGAGGACGGCTGTGGCAACAGAAACGCTTGCTTACCGGCCGTGCTTAACCCACTGTTCTTTCTCTGCTAACCTGGGCGTCTCTCTGGACTTTATTAAAGGGAAGAGAGTGAAAGCCAGTTTCATTTATTTTTAAAGGATTCTCAATAGATATATTTTTTCAGGAAGTTCAGTGGAGGAGCCTGGACTCCTTCCTGCCCAGCACTGAAGGGTGAGTTCCATTCAATGTCACCTACCCTTAACATAAAAAAAAAAAATGCTAAATGGTTCTTAGCCTGGACCTTCAGTTCAAGTAGAGACTTTTAATGGGTAATATACATTAGGTGGATATTTTTTTTAACTTTAGAAAGGTTTGCAAAAAAGGATCTTTGCAAAAACAATCAGTTAAAGGAGGGCTAACCAAAAATGGTTCCTCCCTGGCATCTCTCCAAAGAACGTATTTTGGTATTTTTTATATGCAAGAGAATAATATCTCTCCTACACAATTACAACAGGCATGACTAATTGAGAATCCCTTTGAAGTTTACATTACTGATGATGAGCTAAACTGCCACCGTGACAAGACAAACGCTCCATTGAAGACGATCCAGTTTTTGTTCTGGCCACTTTTTTGTCCTATTTTTTTTTAAAGTAGGTGGCATTACTGCAATTTCAATTTAATCCTGTTATATATACAGACTAGCCACTTTATAAGGTACACATATATTGGATCTCTCTAATTTGTAGGTGACAGACTGTAATTCATTAGGTTCTCTACATCCTTTTTTCACCCCTTTACCCGTTTCATCAGTGGTCAGGACCCCCACAGTCTGACAGTGAACAGGTTTTATTTGAGTGATGGGTCACAGCAGTGACACGGACATGGTAGCGGCATCTTTGTGTGTGTGTGTGTGTGTGTGTGTGTGTGTTGCACACAGTGGATCACACACAGCAGTTCTGCCTTGTAAACTACAAACTACCGTAATTTGCACCTGTGCGGTAAATAGGGCTGACATAATGGACAGTGAGTGTACATACAAGGTGGTACCCAGTAAAGTCTGTTTATTTAGGGTCGACCTGTACATTTTTTCAGGGCCGATTATCAGTACTCAAGGACACTGATATATGGAATCGATATACATTTGCAGTAAAAATGAAAACCTTTGTGTTAATTTTTTCAAAATAAAACAAATCTATTAAATGCATGTTTAAAGAACAACTTTTCAGCATTACCCTAAGTGAATGGAATTTTAAAATAAAACAAATAAATAAATAAATAAACAAACAGAGCACACAAGCAAACAAATACATAAAGAAACAAATAAACAAAATTGCTCCCCAAAGTTATATAATGTCAAAAAACTAGAAACAATAGCACATTCAGCTAAAGTGACTATTCATGAAACTCTCGATACTGTCGGTGGGTGGATTAACACAGGTATTCCAGTTCCGTTGCATCTAAAATCACAGCAATGTAGCTACAATATCCTGCACCTCTCAACAAGAATCAATCAGAAGGAGATTCAGGACATTCTCGTATTCAAGTGGCACTGACTTACGTTAATATGACCACTCACTACTTAGAACATGCAAAAACATCAACCCATTTGGGCGAAAATAAGTTCTTTTGCACCAACGTTATTCAAAGATATTTATCACTACATAAATAAACTTTAGCATCTCTTTATAGGCAACTATATTTCACAGCAAAAAATTGCATTATTCAGCCATTTTCAGTGTAACTGAGAAACTGGGGTTTTGCAACTTCAGCAGAGAGGACTGTGATGTTTATTGCAACTTCTGCAATATCTGCTGTACCTTTGAAACATGGCTCCCATGAGCTCCGGTCCGCAAATACGTTCCTTTGTGCCTGTCTGTGGCACAGGAGCCTTAGGTTTTGATAGGCTATTACTTGTGGTGTGTATCAGATAGTGCTGGGGCAGAACATTGTTCTAGGCCAGGGAGTAGTGACTACAGGCTGAAAGAATTGAGCCGAAGTAGTGCTTTTTTAGATTATTTTTTTTATTGGCAACATGCTTGTAAAGAAAATACCTATAATCGTAAAAATATTAAATGCAGTAAATTGGCAGGCCGATAATCGTTTGAACCCTAGCATGTATTTCTAGCACAGGCATTGTCCCAAAGCAGCTTTACAGAGATCTAGGTCATGACCCTTAAAGTGCTACAGTCTAGGGCACCAGTGACAAGGATAAACAGAGGATATATGCAGAGCGAAAGTAAAGACTCCAAAGGGGAGCCAGTTCTCCTCTGGGCGACACCAGAGTATAATTATGATGAATGCAGTACAAGTGGACAAGTGAAAATGAACACTTGTAAGGCACTTGGATCAGGCAGAGGAGTGATCATTGAGATGAGTGACTAAAGTTAAAAGTCTATCAAATATGATCAGGAATAGACAGAGTGAGCAGTTCCGCTGCATGCACAAAAGATGCTTATTCTGAGTTTATTTTGAGTTTCTAGCTGAAGCAAAAATACATTTGAAAAGGATAAAGCTTTACTTGATTAACATACGCATACAAACACTCGAACGCTCACACGGGTGATCAGATTTACACATATATGTCACGGGTCGGGCCGCGAAGCCCAGACCCGGAGCTACCTCGGGGCACGGAGCACACAGGAAACCAGGGATCCATGCAGGGGTGTTTATTAACAAAACAAAATGAGAAAACAAATAGGCATGATGGCCTCCAGGAATGTAAACCAGACAAGACAGCAGGAAACAAGCAGGGTAAATGAGGCAATGGACACATGAGGAAAAACTAACAGACACAGACTTATATACAGACCTAAATCACGAGACGAAACACAAGGCAGGTGAAAACAAAGGAGACACGTGATACAAGAACAGAATGTCAAAATAAAAGGCCTCAAAGCAAACCAGAGAACAAAAACAGAAAACAGACAGGCAATATATGTGACAATATATGCATAGGGATATATCGTATATATCTGATTTCATATATATGATATTATATTGGTAATATGGTAGATTGTATTATTTATTTTTTTATTTTTGTCATTTTATCTCTCATATTTTACTTTTTAAAAAACCTAATTAGGGATTACATACAGAACCTGTGTGTATATGACAGGTTTATCTGTTAATAAAACATTTACCTCAATGGCCATCTCCAACCATCGTGTAGGTTTACTACTACTACCACTTTTACTACTACTACTACTGTCACCATGGTGTGGTGTTGTGTTATCAGCGTCCCTGTACCTGTTCGTCAATTTAAAATGACCACCCTAGGACCACTACTGACCAAGTATTACTATATTATAGACCATTCTCAGCACAACAGTGACTGGCAGGGTAGTGATGTATTAGTGTGTGTTGTGCTGATATGTGTATATCTGGCACAGCAGTATTGTTGGGCTTTTTAAACCCTGTGGACACCATTTTATCAGACACCTCTATCTTCTTATGACTTTTTAAGTGTGCAGTTAGACTACATCTCATATTTGTCCATGTGTCAGTCATCCTCTAGCACAGGAGTGTCAAATCTTATCCACAAAGTGCCAAATGTGGCTATGGGCTTTTCATTACAAATGCACTCGATCAACTGTTTGAAGGCTGAGACCAAGTGGAGTCAGGTGTACTCCTGATTGTTTGGCTCAAAACCCTGCAGCCACAGTGGTCCTTTGCGGATGAGATTCGACACTTTATCAGTGGTCAGTTTCTTAGCACAGGACAGTTATCAACTTGATTTTTCTTTTGGTTGGCCAACAAATACCAACCCAGCAGAGACACTGAGGTGTCTAAAAAACCCAAGCAGTGCTGCTGCACACTCTTACCAGTGCAACACAAACCAGCATGCCATGCTGATATCTTCCCCCAAATCTCGTCTCGGCTGAGCGTGACTGACAAATCCTGTGGATTATTGGCCTACAAAGTGCATCTATAAGGTATGTGTACTAGATAAAATTGTGTTTTTGCCTACGTTTGCCTTCCCCTGGTCCATTCAGCAAACAAACAGAAACTGTGCAATAACATTTGATGGACAAAATCCATATTTAATGTTTACTATGCATTTATTTTCAGATCTACGGGTTAGGATGCATTCAACTGATAGTAATAAACTGGTAACTCAATTTGCTTCATTTCCGTTTCAACATGGTTGGTGGTGAACAAACTTTCAGGTATCATATGATACCTGTTGAAAGTGCTTATGAAGTGGAAATGTAAGGTATGTCATGTGGGTAAGGTTACCGATGCTGATTTTACACCCCCCAACCCACCACTGGCTGCAGAGGGAGGGCAGCCCCCGTCAATGCCGGCTCACTGAACCCATTCAGAGCACATGGGCAAGGGGAGCGGTCCGCAGATCCTCGTTTTGTGTGGCCTGAATGGGAAACGGCTGCAGACCACCAGTGCTCAGCCAGGGAGTATTTGACTGGGGGTTTTGGAATATGCCAGGTCAGGACAAACACAGCTATTTTGGTTTGTGGAAGGTGGCATCTTGCCAGCCACCTCACAGCAGATGTATTGAGAGAGCCTTTGTTACTTACTATGTCTGCACATTGTTCACATGCATTCAGTGCATGTAGGACAGGGACTGGATGCATAAACTATTGATCAAAAGTGCAGCGGTGCTGTTTTTTTGAAGGCCGACTCTGATTACGTCCACGCTGTTAACAGCATTGCCTGATAATTTATTGCTGCTGACACGACACAATCGTGTATCTCTGAAATGTAAAGCAAAAGTTCTTAACTTTAATGCATGTTGTACAACAGTAAGTTGGCTGCGAGGCATCCTGTGAGGACCAATATGTAAGGCATACCATGTAGTCTGACTTGACGAGCAAAAAACAGGACAGAAGTATTAAATGTTCAGCCTAAAGGCCCACAGCAATGGGCCGCAAAGAGATTTTATTCCAAACCATCTATTTCTATTGGTTCATTGCTCATGACGAGTTCACACTGGGCAGCTGGTGTTTTCAAATGGTACAAACTCAACCTCTACAAAGTTAGACTGACGAGGTTTTAATGTGACAGCGGCTATATGCATGATAGCAAACTGCTGATGGCACAGTTTTGGAAGTGGCCAGACTTTAGTGTCTGTTGTCTGCAAATATGCTGAGTCTTTTTGTCTGCTTTATTTATTTGTGTATGTATTATGTATAAAAAAGAAGCTTAGCGTAATATGGATGTGCTCTGAATAGCGCTAAGTGGTCTTAGTGCACTCTGTGGGGCTATTGATAAAGGCAGCCTGTCTTTTTATGTGAACAATGGTGTAAATCTGCAGTTTTTTCCCTGACCCACCATAACCAAATACACAGAAGTATTCAGATGAGGGGTTGCCATGGTTTCCAGAGGGACATGCATCGCCTCCGTCTTCTGTCCTGTTGCCTTACTGCGATAATAACAAGGCTTTTGACATTTCTGATTTTGATTTGGTCAATTTTCAGGTTGGCTGGTCCCACCGGGAGGCTCCTATGGCCCCTTTAAGTGTGTCCTCAGTCATTATGACTCACGGCCCAAGCTTTTTCCCAGGCAGCCCAGACGGGAGGAGAGGAAAGCAGAGTGGGCCAGATGCCACCGCCACTCTTGACCACATGAAACAGAAGTGGGCTCTTTCTGTCTCTGTTGTAAATCTATGCCATTTCGTCATCTGGCACCCATTTAAGGCACCAATTTTCTCTGCGTGCTGTAGTTTTAGTGCGTCATTAACAGCTCGGGCCAGCTAAAGCAGAGTGTGTGTGTGTTTGTGTGTGTGTGTGTGTGTGTGTGTGTGTGTGAGTGTGTGCGAGCGAGTGACTCTTGTTGTGGTCAGTGGAAAAGGTTAGAAGGAGGAGACATTGATGGAGTCTCTTCTCCCTCTTAGACCAAGGCCATCAAGGCAACTGGTGGGAACAGGCTAATTTAAGAGTGCTTGACATTGGTGGAGTATTTTAATAAGCACCTTCTTTAATGACAGGACACAGGCTAGATAGGGTGGCACAGTTCCAGTGAGTGGCTTGGAGTCATTTCCTTGTGCTTTGCAGCCAGATCGGTTTATGGGGTGCCTTCATTAAAACTTGCTGCACATCTTGAAGCAATGTTGGTGTTTGACTTCATTTGGGTTATCATTTCCTGTAATTCTCTAATTAGAGTTCGATGGTGATGTTAACCCTCGCAACAAATGCCCTCATTACCCTCTGAATGTAATTACTCACATGTTTACATAAGCTTGCCCATATCCCCTCTCTCTCTCTCTCTCTCTCTCTCTCTATCTCTATCTCTCTCTCTCTATCTCTCCCTGCCTTTTTCACACACACCATACCACACACACACATGTTCCTAACTTCATTTCATGAGTGGCAAAATGTTTGCAAGCAGGGCTTAGAACTACGTATACTGAAAATGGTAAGTAACTGGAAAGGAACACCACTGGGAATACATATAAACAGTAAAACAACTGACGGTTGAAGGGAATAACGTTGATTATATTGTTACAATGGCACCTGTCACAGGGTGGGATAAATGGAGCAGCAAGTAAACAGTCAGTTCTTGAAGTTCATGTGTTGGAAGAAGGAAGAATAGGTGAGTGAAATGACCTGAGTGACTTTGACAAGAGCCACATTGTGATGAGTAGATGAGTGGGTCAGAGTCTCTGAAACAGCAGGCCTTATGGGGTGTTCCTGATATGCAGTGGCTATTACCTCCCAAAAGTGGTCTGAGGACAGGGTCACGAGTGCACAGGGCACATTGATGCATGTGGGGAGCGAAGGCTAGCGCATCAGGTTCGATCCCACACAAGAGCTACTGCAGCACAAATTGCTTAAAAAGTTCATGCTGACTTTGAGAGAAAGGTGTCAGAGCACACAGAGCTCAGGGGCACATAAATACCAAAGGCTGGTTTGTCTGGTCCGATTCTACAGAAGAGCTACTGCAGGACAAAATGCAGAAAGAATGTTTAATTATGGCTAGAATTACCATTATGTTTACATTACAACTGTAAATTAGCCATTTGTCCATCTTAGCCAGGGTCGCAAGGGCAAGCTAGAGCCTATCCCAAGAGTCATAAATGCAGGGTAACACTGAGGACAAGTCACCATTCCAATGCAGGGCACACACACAGGCAAACACACTCATGCCTAGGGACAATTTAGCATCTCCAGTTCAACTGACAAGCATGTCTTTGGACTGTGGGGGGAACTGCAGCACAGGGAAAATATGCAAATTACAAATATAAAGGACCCAGAGCCGCCCAGCCAGGAATCAAACATAGGACCTTTTTACTGTGAAGCGAGAGTACTATCCATTGCAGTACTGTGCCATCCATTAGAAAATTAAAAATATTTTTTTTTGGCAAAAACTGTCGTTACCATAATTTACTCTTTTGGCTGTAATTTCTGTTAAATGGCCGTTTATTTTCCACAGATTTTTGGCCGATATCATATTCTTAGACTGCACCAATCCCATGTGCTTGGCGTGCTTGTGGAGGTTTGTGTCCGTAGGTGGACGTGTTTCTTTGTGGTTGAACTGGGGTAGGGACAAAGCTCAACATCCACTTCACCAAAAAATTGTATGAAAAGTTGTCCTCTGGCATGATTTTGTCATTAAATTCTCATGTAACATGTACAAAATTTAAATGTCTACTAAGAACAGAAAATGCAACACATTTCTCGGCCTATTATTAGCACAAACATCAACATTCACAATAGCACACATTAACCAAGGCACAAAAGACCACATTACATCATTAAAAATTTATTCATTCTCTCGACTTCTCCAGCGGTCACATTAGAAAATCAACAAACTGTAATTTAAACATGGAGTGCCCAAGCTTTGGCACACAGCTGTGTATTAGCTCAATACACACACTGGAATACAAATGACTGGACAAATGAGTGTATTTTTAAGTCTTGCTAGGAAATCAATGAGTTGCCCGAAGTCTGCAACTCTTAAACATCACTGCCATGTATCTTCTCTAGTGTAGCTCTACCAGGCCTAGAATGTGTTTTTTTAATTACTGCTTGTTCCATGACTTCCAGGATCCTTCATCGCTACACAGTAATGTTGTTGGTTAAAGCAACCAAACCAAAAGTGGTTCTTCTATGGCATCGCTCCAAAGAGTCCTCGAAGTGTGCCTGTTATAAAAAAGGACATGATAGACATAATAGTTCAAGTGTAACATAATAATTACAGTAAAGTCAGAGTGTCTGAGTTGAAAAGTGCAAATAGCAGTTTAGAAGGTGCATATTGAAAAAAACAGTGCCATGCACTGAAGTGCAGTTCGGTGTGAAGTTGTTTGTAGACTGGAGGGAAGAACGTTTTCCGTAAGTGGCTCGTTTTTATGATCAAGAGTCAGTATTGTCTGCTAGAAGGGCAAAAAAATGAGGTGAAAACTGGGTGAGAACAGTCAGAGGTGATTTTTTTAAAGCTCTTTTCTTGGTTTACTTGAAGCAGAAGACTGCACTGATAGTAGGGGGAGGTTGCCTTCAGTCTTATTTACAGCAAGACAAATATTTGGAGTCGGGACAGGTGGTTAACCTGGCCTTTCTACTTTCTGGTCCTGAAAATCCCATACGCTCCCAAAAAATGAACTGTTGTCTGCACTAAAATGAATTATCCTGCTCAGTTTCATTCAATCAAATAGAGCAGTCAGTATACAAGGGCTTTATTTCGTTCATAAAAATATAAACAACTCCAATGGGTTTTCTGAGTGTAGTGTCTGCTGGGATGTGTGCCATCCACTAATAATTTGAGGTTTCTCGTCAGATCTGAGCAATTAAGATGCTTCAGAATTCGTCCTGGAGCTGCAACCAGCAGTTACTCAGTTAAATAAGGGAAGGAAGGCTGTTCCTCTAGCAGTCACACATACCTCTATGTTCTAGGAGAAAGGGGTATAAGGTGTTTGAGGCCCTGTCCACATGTACATGGGTACTTTTGAAAACGGAGGTTTTTCTCTGCGCGTTGGCCTTTCGTCCACACGTAAACGGCGTTTTGGGTCAGTGAAAGCGTAGGTTTTTGAAAACTCCAGCCAGAGTGGCGATTTATGTGTGGACAAGAAAAACAGAGATTTTGAAAAACGGACCGTTTCGCGCTATACTGTGCGCCACTCATATAACCTCATCGTATGTGCTTGGTTGTCATCTAAAATGCCTGACGTCTACAAAATACTGCTGCTCTCAATCGTGTTAGAAGTGCTGGTATGTTTATACTCATGCGCGGAGTAACTGTCCATCCAGTATGAAGGGCATAGACGTCAGAGACGCCCCCCAACCCCCCCCCCCCCACCCCCATCGGAAAGCAGTGATGCTCCCCCTTCAAGGCTTCTGATTGGTCACCAATGTTATACGGTTTAAGGTTATATCGCCACTTGCTGCCTGGCATGCTCTTTTTTGCAATTGCATGTGGACGGGGATATTTTTGAAAATGTGCTCGTGTGGACGCGATTTTTATAAAAAACGAAAGCGGAAAATCTCCGTTTTCAGAAATACCCATGTACGTGTGGACATGCACTTCGATTAGGAGCAATTTGCTTTGGCCACCATACCTTTCAGCAAACTGTAACTTGGCCCATCTCTCGCAAACCATCGAAAGTCATACTAATGTGTTCTTCTCATCTATGCCAACTCCCTGGACTGTGCTCTTGCTCTGCTGAACCATTTTTCTTCAGGTCTGCAAGAATTCTTTGGTCGTCCAAAGTATTGTGGGAATGTGCTATTGCTAAAGCTATCTAGGGTGTTGTTGTTAATGTACCAAACACTTGAGTCTGAGTTCCTAACTGATTTATTCTGATTGTCAGACTACAGGTAACTGTTTTTCAGGTATAGACACATTGTTAGATCAAGAATGTAACTCTTAATTAGCTCTGACAGCACATCCGGCCAAGAAACATCTACAGAGTAAAACTGATTGGTACTGGTAATATTAAATAGAGTTAGAAGATATAACACAAGGCTGGAAGATATTTATGTTGGTATTGATAAACAGGAATGGATGTGGAGAAATAAAGTGGGAGCGGTTCCGAGAAGCCCCTGGACAAACGTTGCTGCTATCAGTATTTATGCAATGGTATTGCATTCTGACGTGGCTGGCATTTTCAAATGGTTGATGCAAGATTGGATCAGGGGAAAGGAAAAAAGAGGATGCTTCAAAAGTGTGTTGCGATTACTACCATTTTGAATATATCATAAAAACCAGTGAAAACATTTCATGCCTTTTTATATGGTGTATTAATTTTTTTCGGTTCGGTTTTTTCATTCGGTATCTTTGATGAACAGACCAGTAAAGAACCAAATGCGGAGCATAATAAGCAAACACGTTTATTCCGACAGGCAACGAGGTGCAAAAGCAAGTGTTCAAAACCAGAAAGCAGAAAGCAAGCTAATCTGAATCGTCACGCGAGCAAACCAAGACCACGAGTCGTAGCAAAGTCCAATATAGCAATTCAAAAAGCGAACAGAGCAGAAAGGGCCAGACAAGAATCAGGGTCAAGAAAAACAAACAAGAGAATCAAAACCAGGATATCAAACAAGAAACAACAGGATACACACAGACACATTGTACATTTTGAAAAACTTGTTAAAGCATAATTTACTTAATGCCAACAATAATGCGTGAAGCACGGGGTGTCAGGCATATTATATGGACAAAAGTAATGGGACGCCTGACCGTGACACCAACAGGGACTTTAAGGAGACTACATTCAGATACACCGACTTTCATATGGAGTTCGTCCCCCTTTGCAGCTGCAATAATGGTTCTGCTCCCCATGCTCTGGACTCCAGGTAAAGCAAACTAGGTAAAACGTGAATGCCCTGGCAGGGGCAAACAGTTTTGGTTTTATATTTGATTTGATTAGTTTGAGATTTACAAAAAAGCATTTGACCTGCAACCATGTAACTGTGTTAAAAGGAACACTGCTGTTAAAAAGCTCCTTATTCGATTAAAGTGTTCCCAAAGCAAACGTTATTGCACTTATGTTCTTATAACAGCACACTAAAAATAAAAGTGAGCAGTACACTACTTTTGAATGAATTATTTCATTTTGTGTACAACAATGTGATTAATTGCAGGAAACCATGGGATTATTGCAATTAAAACATTTAATTGATGCCCTGCATTATATAATTTAGAACTTGGCTGCCAGTGTTCAGATTTTTACATATCACTGTACGTGTAACTAGTTTAGTTTCCATCTACATATTGTGAATGCCAGCCCAGGGAATGGCAGGCGCTCACTGATTGGGAGAAACACACTCTCAGGAGCTTTATTCAAAACAGAGATTCAAAAGCAAAACAAACGACCATCAGTCTAGCTGAACTATTCTCAGACTCTCTCACCAGTTTCTTCTTTAGCTACTCTCTTCTTTCTCTCCGTGGCTGGCTGAGATGTATGGCTGCGTCCAGTATGCGAGGCGAGTAGTGTGTCTGAATTCATAGTATTCGATAAACAGTAGGCGAGAAGTATCCGGATGACCTACTGCTTCCAGCCAAATTCTGTAGTAGGCATTCGATGGGCACTGCACTCTCCCGTAAGGCAGCGGGAGAGGCGGCATCATATTCGAAAAATGGCGGAAAACGGAGACGCGGCTCTTTTCAAGTGTAAGTACCTTAAGGAAAATGTTAAATTACATGTTCATTGTGGTTTACATTTATATTTACGGCATTTAGCTGACGCTCTTATCCAGAGCGACGTAAATCAGTGCTTAAGAATTCCACGACTGTTTCTTACCTGAAAAACAGCTTAAATCTGAGTCAACTATTTAACCAAGATACTGCAGTCAGAGCATCTATACAACAACTGTCCACTCACACTTGTGAGAAAAATGCCCTCTGTAAAGGTACAAAATAATGCGCTGTTGTGACAACACATGACATGTGACAACATCAACACAGTGGATGTAGTACGTCTGAATTCCATCCATACTGCCCTCATTCATACTATATTGAACGTACTGTTTTAACAGTAGAAAAGTACGTTTTAATTTAAATGTAGTAACTACTCAAGTAGTATGCGATTTCGGATGCAGCCTATGTGTTTTTAAAGAATTCTGGCTCCTCCCTTGATAGGATTCACCTGTCCCTCATCAGGGGAGGAGCCATGAACTCAGTACTGGGGACGCGTGATGGCTGCTTCACCTTTTCACTTCACAATGTGTTCATGCATATTTTGACATATTGAACCAAAACTTTATATAAACAGTAACTAATAATATCACCCACATTTGTCCAAAGTTTGTACATTTATATTTGTGTGTTCACATGAGGTGGATACATTTTTGTGGATTAAAAGGAATAGAGTAAATTACAAGGAAATACATTTATAAAAAAATAATTGTAAATAAGACTGCTCAGGTGTCTGTGATATTAGATAGCAAACACATGTAATGTTCCTGGCACTGATTAGTGGTTATTTTTCAAGTCATTATGCTTTTCCCAAGCCCTTATAAGCCTGTGATTCTGTCTCTGTTCTCATATGAGAGTTAAAATATAGCCATAATATTAAAGGAAAACAACAAGTCGAAGTCACCTAACAGGCAAGATTTGTTTGTAAAATTGGTGCATTTTTTCAGAAGTGACACATTGAGTGTTTTCGCTTGTACAGAGCTGATTGAAATGCAGCCCTGTTCGTATTTTTGCAGCATTTCATTTGAATTTAATTCGACAGCTGGATGGAAACTTGGCCATAAATGCAGAATATTAGTTAAAGCTGATATTTTGCATTGTGACCTCATACAGTATGTTATTTCAATGGCATTTGGGCCAGACCAGCACAATTTGCATATTTCCAAAATGTACTGGCCAATTATTTACAGCCTGAACTGTATGTTTGTGTGTGTGTGCTGGCAAGGGGCCACTTCTAGCCTGTGCCGTCACTGCAGGATGGGATTGAACTCAAGGGAAGTGACACTAAGAGCGATTGCCGTGTTTTAATCAGGCGAACGACACTGAGAGCAGCAGGGAGTCTCCTGCTGTCCCGTAGCCTCCTCTCAGCCTTACATGATGCCAGCAGTCCGTCATTTACTCTCCTTCTATTAGTATTACACACAAGGGCCACCACAGGCCTGTCCCCTCTTCCCCTGCTGCTGATAGGGCACAATACAGCAGCGGCCGCATGTGAAACTCATCTACAAGCTCTGCTAGTGTGCTGCAGTGAAAACACAATGAGTTTACTGGGGCTTAGCAGATGCGACCACTTCCAATTCAGTCAATTCATTCAGCCACATGTAGAACATGGCCAGTGTATTGACCATCAATACAATACTCTAGCCTGAATCTAATCTCAGGAGCTGCTTCTTTGAAGCTATTTAGGTTAAGTGACTCGCTTCAAGCAACATATGGGGCATAATAAAAGTCCCTTATGGACGCAAGTGCTTTTGTATGTTTTTCTGAGGTAGAAGAAAAACAAGCACAGACCATTTTTTGCCCTCCGCATAGAGCTAAGCCATCTGGGTGTGCTTGTTTGTGTGTTTGCTTGTTCAATTCAAAATCCAAACAATGGTATTACAGTAATGAAGCAACAAGATGACAACACCATGATGTCACTGACACCCACCGCAAAACAGAGAAGATGGAAACAATGATATGGGGATTAGTGTGCTTCCAGGAAGGGGCTGTTGTTCAGATTTAGCCACAAGATTCCGCTTTGCTCCTCCCTTGATGGTGGCCAACCACATCATTGTTATCCGCTGAGATAATCCTAATCCTAGGTTTTGGGCACCTCACACATATGACAACAACAGTGAGGGGGACATCATCCGACAGCCCGTGGCCTTTTTAACGGCAGTCCCGGGACAAGAGACTCTGCTAGGATTATGCCTCCCTCAGCCGGAGAGAAATCAGTTGATCCGCAGCTTTCCTGTTGCCACCTCGGACCCCAAAGCACCAGATTACGAGCTGTAATCTGCCTGGGATTGGTGAGAAGAATGGTCTGGGGTACCTCTACCATTTTAAAACCTCTAGCATTACATCCCCACTCTTGGTCTCTAATCTAAGCTTCCGTCTGGTCCCCACACTGCCCCCTGGGTCCGTGTGACGTCACTGCAGGCCCCTGTCTCTGCTCTTCAAAGTTGATATAATGGCAATCGTCAGTTATCCCTCCTGTCTTCTTTTCCCCCGTCCTGTCAGTATGACTCTGGAGAGAAGTGATATGATCTAGTCCAACCACAAATTGTTCGCTGAATAATACATTCAGTCCTCTGAGTGGCTCCACTCACAACTGCTTAGAAAGAAGACCACCTTCACCACCTTACAAACATGCTTTTTAAGAAGCGAGTAATTTGTGATATTTTTTCAAATATGAGATGGGCCGCTGTGCATGCGGAACCCGGTGCACATGGGCAGGGAATTGAGAAGTGCAAATAATTCCCTCATGTGGAAAGCTGGCAATTAACTGGGGATGTCAGCCTTTGTAAAATATAATTGAGTTCAGGACGAAATGAATGTCTCTAATCCAAGCGACAGTGCACTGTCAGTCAGAGTTCCAGATTCCAAACCAAACTGTCATGCTTGTTTGTGCATTTCCGTCTGATTTCCAGACCATATTTCACTCATGACAGGCTCATTCTACCACATGGACGCAATCTTGCGTATTGGCGTAAGCTTTATGGAAATATAGCTTGATGGAAAAAGTCAATCTCCGCCTTTTGAGCTAATAACAGGCGTAATAGATTTTCAGAATGTAATTTATTCTCACTTTCCGAATCATTATGAGCATGTGTCACTTGAATTGCCGTGTATTTACACGAGCTGCATTGGAAAGCACCTTATTTTTCTTTGGGCTCCTTATTAACAAGGTGGTCCGGAATTTTGCGTCGGCCGCGCGTTATTCCTGTTCAGGTACAAGTTCTCCATTAGCATTGTGAGAGACCCCAATTTCAAAGGTCAGTGGCAATCACAATTTTACCTGGCTGCCCAATCGATAGACTGCTTCTTCGGTGTAAGAGGTGAGAATTACCCTTTTAACATCAGCACCTTCACTGTAGCATCTTAAAAGAGTTGCCTCGCAAATGTCAGCATTTAAAGCCACTCAAATATCAGCTGTCAGATGAATGAAGAAGGGTGGCAACCTCAAAGCACTTCCTCCAGTGACTCCACTTAGTGCACAATTGTTTTTGTCCCCTCTAATTTCATCCCACCTGAGTCCTCTCCTCCTTGCTTTTAATCTCTGTCCTCTTTGTTTTAACCCTCTTACGGAAAAGGTGCATGGCCTGTGCTGGCTCCAGGCTCCTTAAAGAGCATTCAGACAGCCTGTGTGTGAGGATGAATGTCCAAAGCTCCCGCCGGGGGTCTTAACTGACCTTAAAGGACATAAAACCCCACGTCGACTTTGGCCGATACACAGAGGGTCCACGTCACGGTAGATTAAAGTCTGTCTGTCCAATGGCCTTTTGTTGCCACGTTCTCCATTTGCAGTGTTAATCAGGCAATGGGATCACAGTGTTGACAGTATGGTGGAGCAGACTGGTCCATTAGCCGCAGATTAATTGCACTGTTAGACCCTGGAGTGAGCCCTCGATTGACTTCTAAGACACATTGTCATTGCCACGGCGACGTATGCAGGCGTGTTTGGCATCAGGGCCTTTGGCAAACGAATGAATCTCTTTTTTGGTCTCCCATTGAAATGTGGGGGTAGGACAGCTTGTGTTAATGATGTTTATTTGCACAATGGTCAGCATGTCATGTTGCTTTTATAGGTGCAATTCAGCGTTGCCAGGCAGCCTCACAGTGGCCTTGCATGCACGGATGAGATTGCATCTTCTGTGCAGAGAATGAGGGCTAACTTTCAAAATGTTTTTCTGTACGCAGGACTGA
This sequence comes from Hemigrammopetersius urotaenia, assembly GCA_037974485.1. Classification (NCBI taxonomy): domain Eukaryota; kingdom Metazoa; phylum Chordata; class Actinopteri; order Characiformes; family Alestidae; genus Hemigrammopetersius; species Hemigrammopetersius urotaenia. The sequence goes on from JBBPDC010000028.1 coordinate 9,821,007, forward strand.
TTGCAATAATATATTCTGACTCTGTTTAAATCTGGTCACCTCATGTGTCTTAAGTATCTGGATCATATCTGGATGAGGCTGAACCACATACCAATGTAGATCTAAATGCATACAAGCCACATTTTAAACAGAAATAAATCTGATTGCCTAAATCAGTGGTTCCCAACCTCTGGTCCAGGCCCCCCCTTAAGGCATGAGAGATCGTAGGGGGTGCGCACAATTTTGTCTGCACCAAAGTAATATTCAATTCATTAAATTCATAAAATCCCAATGTCTGAGAAACGTAAAAGTGTGTGTGTGTGCGTGTGTGTGTGTGTGTGTGTGTGTGTGTGTGTGTGTGTGTGTGTGTGTGTGTGTGTGTGTG
>JBBPDC010000028.1:9821470-9838970 GCA_037974485.1 Hemigrammopetersius urotaenia
GTAATTTACGTCAAGTGATCGGCTTTTTTGATCGGCGCTTTTGGGGTTCGCCAATCAAGCTATTTTTAGCCAATATCAGCCGATCATGATCGGTGGTCGATCAATCGGAGCATCACTAGAGGTAATGCTTGAAAATGAAATATATTATGCACTCTTTCTATTTTGAATGTTTTACACCCTACAACAAACGCCATCAAGAAGTATTAAATATTCTTCTTATTTTGTTGCCCTTTGTATTGCTTTTGCATTGAAAATATGTAAGCATGTAGTGTTCTTTTAGTCTAATCTTTTCAGATTGAAGGTTAAGGTTTTGATTATACATTACAAACCTTACATTTATGTAGCACTTATGGATACAATATGATATGCTTTGTTAATTTTGAAGCTCAAGGCTGAAAAAGTTGGAAGTTCTCTTACTCTTCCTTCTCTTAACTCTTGATGAATACCAGGTTCCAATAAAAGGGAGCACTACCACAGAACAGAGTTTGTTTACCTAAAGAATCTTTCGATTCATGATTTTACAGATTCCTTTTTGTAAAAGGAGGTATAGAAAAGTGTGTACATGTATGTGAAGGTTTTATACCAAATAAATACTTGCTCTTAATCTGTGGATCCGAGCCAAGAACCATTCAGAAACCTTTGACATCTATTGCCACTAAACTTTGTGTGGCTACATAATGAATTAATCCTATTGGTTTGTGCAGGAGTGCATTTCAGTGGCAGATGATTTCTCACTGTACAAGAACACTGGCAACAAGTAGGCGTACACAGCAGAGGAAAAATATTGACTCACTTTTGTTGAGAATGCCGTCCTGCTGCTCTTCCTTAAGGCGATTTCGTCAGTGAGTTCAGTGAATTTCAGCTGACACTGGACATCACATTTAGTTGATAGCTGAGTCAGTTGACCGAGTCCCTCCTTCTCTATTGAGGTTTGTTCTTTCTTTTATTAGACCATCACAGGAAAACACATCACTGACTTGTGTTTTCGCTGTATGTGTTGTCGCTACATAAACAAAACCTCAGTTGGCAAAACAGTTACTTTGCAACAAAAGAAAAAAATGTTCTTAATGTAAAGTTCATGTAATTCTTTTCAAAATAATGTCTATTGGTTCCTTTGTAAAGGCCTGTAAATGCTTTTAAAATGATTCCTTAATTCAGTTTAAAAAATGGACAAAAAGAGAGATACTAGTTTGCAACGATATACATTTTGATCAGAGTGTTCCCGAGATAGTTACTGATCGTCTTTTAGCATGGCATGTATTTACTTTTCTGATGAACAGAAAAATATCTATAAACTAATAAAGAATTTCACTGAGAAAGTGCAGAATAAATATGTCTGCATATCTTTATATAGGTCATATGGCTGAAAATAATGGCACAAAATTATAATATTGCAAAAATTCAATGCACTCCGGTAGTTAGAGTCACATTTTGTTTAATATAGTATCATATACTGCATCCTGCTATTTGTGTCTAGATACATCCATATGAATTCATTATTGTCCACTTTCACACTGCAGTCTGACAGAATGAACTTTACCTAGAATCTGCTCAGCTCGGGAATTCGCTTCTTTTTTGTCATGTGCGACTGCTGTCCCTTGTGTGACGCGGCTCCTGCAGTTACTCATATCTGTGTTCATGCTCTGCTGCACCCCAGTAACTGACTGGCGAACTCTTGAGTGTGTTTTTTTAATGCTTTTTTTTTTTTCAACTCTGTGCATCGAGGCATTGTTAAGCAATAGATGAGGACATCTGTAATTTGTGAGAGGAAACTAAAAAGTTTCACATGAAAGCTGACCAGTTCAGGGGCCAGCTGCACACGGGTCGTGTGAGGTACTTTTCATTTTGGTCGAGCAAACACACAACACCAGACTGCAAGCTCAGCATACTGGAAAGAAACCGCTGAAAAGCACACCATAATACTGTGTGGGTTAAGCCCTCTCACCCCCCTTTGCCCGTTCACCACTTGTTTGCTTAGTGTTCTCAAGAATATGCCTTTATGTGCTTTTTTCTGTCAGTGCAAAGCTTAATGTCAGGGTACTATGTTGCTCAAATAAAAGGCCTAGTCAGGCTCAGTTGGCTGTATCTCCAAACCACAGAAATAACTGTGGCGGAAGCCATTTTTTGTTCAACTTTTGCAATTACGACCGGCACAAAGGCTCTTGTGCTTTGAAAGAGAACCATCAGAACTGTGCTGCTATTATACTCTTGTGTGTCTCTTCCCTCATGTCCCTTCCTTCACTCTTCCTGAAGAACAAGAGTGACTCACAGAAGCACGGGTTCACGTTTTTCAACATATTTGCGCTGTTTTTCTCCGCACTTGTCGCGGCGAGTTCAGAACTACGGCCACGCGATTTGCTTAATGCATGACTTGATCCATCAGGGTCTGCCACCGAAGACGCAGACTGCACACGGAAGTGAGCAACGTGTGGTTGCACGTGCCTGTGTGAGTCCGTTCAAGCGGGTGCATCGAGAGCAGTTCATGCTCTAGGGGAACCAAGGGTAGAGGTTTGTGATCAAAAGTGAAATTATAGGCGACAGCAATCACTTTCCATTGGGCCGACAGGGCAGCTGGAGCGTGACATGCTCTAACCACACTGTTGATGGAGTACTGTGGAGACCTGTCTGAGTCTGTGGGCCCAGATGTCTTGGTGAACTCTCGCTGAAGTATTTATGTTACGGGGGAGGCGTAGTGTCAGGCTGATAAACTCACTTTACCAGCCATCCTGCCTTTCATTATTTTTACTCAATTTAATCAAATAAGATTATAATAGACAGGGCGCATATGGCCTGAGGGGGGGCCCATTTGGATGCTAAGCTAAGCAGGGAGGGAGGGTATTACATGTAATCCCACTGATACATTTATTTGTGTTAAATAGATATTGTTCTGGCCTTCCTCGGCGGCAGTGTTAAAGACTCAACACAAAGGACCCATTCACAATCCGTTTCACATAAAAACTTAATTGACCTTGCGAAGATTAAAAGAATCAGGGTTTAAGAGTTGAGCGACCATTGTGGAAAGGAGGCTTAAATGAGAAAATGCGGGAGAACAACAATGTGTGGATTAAGCTCAGGATTTGTGTGGGGACCTCATGATCACCATCCCCATCTTTTAATCAGATTGAGGGACTGCGATTGAGTGGTACTAGTGGTAACCATGGCAAAAGAACATGGTAACCTGTCTGTTCTAGCAGAAGAAGACATTGTGCCCCTGAAACAGAAAGGAGATGGAAAAGCCCTTCTGCTTAAAGCCAAAATGAAATATTCTTGCATTATCTGTCTGATTTAAGTCTTTATAGGAATATTAGGTGAGATGAAAGCCAAACGTGGAAGGAATGTGAAACAGAGCTACTTAAGTTTTACTGGACTAATAAATCATCGGCCAGTCCCCTGCAGATGAATCTCCACGTTCAGAGCAGGTGGGGATTGGCTTATTCTGTCCTTGTCAAAGCAGAAGGTCCTCAGGGAAAGATTACTTTAGGAAGATTCCCCTCATTTTCAGAGTAGGACTCCCTCCTTGGGGCAAGGAGGTTATGGAGTCCCTGTGCAGTTCCGACCACACAGACAAAGAAGCCGACTTCAAGAACATCACACTGTGTTTCAATTGGACAGAAATGTTTCACTTGGAGTGAAAAGACTGCTGAGACAATGGTGAGGAAACTGTAGTGAGACAATAGCGTGAGGAAAGAGAATGAGCAAAAGTGACGAGCAAAGAGAGAGGGAGAGGTCAGACTATGAAATTAGCAGCACCCGATTTCTTCGTTTCCCGGCTGTCTCTGCTTCTCTAGAAATGGAGACAGTAAATACCCATTCTGTCCTCGGAGACTTCATCCTGACCAGAGATACCACAATGGAGACCCTGATGAGGAGCACATGCAATTACTCTCTCTTAATAAAATCTCACAGTTCCAATTATACCCAGGCACAATAGCCACTACGCTTGGCTGCTGATTGAGTTCATACTCCGTGGGACTTCTAATAGCGCTCTACCCCTCCTGTGCGCAGCATTGCCTGTGTTTCCATCACCTCGCTCTATTCATGCTGTACCTTCCTCTCTCTCCAGGCTTCATTAGCTTCTCACAAAGGCCCAAGTCCCATCACCCGCCGTCGATCCAATCGATTGCGGCCATTTTAAGAATGTTACTTTAGCTCATTGATGATGTATGCTGCTGGCGCTGAAGGCTGAGAAAAGTGCTACAGTGAAGAAGGTGATCGCAAGAACTATTGGCAACCCTGGTGAGGAGAAATATGAGAGGGGGAATGAAGTCGCCGCCTCCTGATGTGTGGTATAGGTCGTCCAGACATAGAGAGATTGTGGCGCTGCCTGGCAACGCTCAAGTACTTCCAGTGCTTATGGAGAGGAACATGCAGAGGGCAAGGTCATTCCATTTGTGTTTCAAGTGTATAAGTGTATGATTTTCTTTTCCTTGCCCCCTCTTGCCCTCAAACCTGGACGTCAATAGCCATCTTTCAGCCTTTACCAGCAAACACAGGATGTGGTGAATTTAACATCAATAGCTACATTGTGGTGCTGATGCAGTGTGGTCAAATACTTATAATACATAATGAACATGCAGTTTCTAAGGGTTACTGTATTGTAGACTTATCATGCTTGAATATCAACACGCTGCCTGCTGCTTACACCCCCTCAAAGTTCAAAGGACTGGAAGTGCATCTTCCTGCTGTCTCCTGAGATAAAGCTAATATCGTGAGATTACAGTGAGTTGTGCTTTAGCTAGGCTAGGTGTCTTTACTATTCTGAGCGGAAGGCACGGCTCTCAGCTGTCTTTCCTTCTGTGTGTATTGTCCAAATTTGGTGCTTCAATTCCAGCTCCTCTTAGAACTGTGGAGCTGCCAGGAAGCTGCTCCTCTCCAGTCAGCACTCTGATGTAGGTCAGAGGCACTTCACTTGAGCTTTTCCTCTCTCCACTCACTCGCCTGAGCCTGCCGTCTGCTGATTATGTCAGATTAATTTCATATGGACCTTTGAACGAGACTTCCTTTGATGCGCTTTGATTCATCAAGTTATTTATTTATGTGACGCCACATACTTGTCTTACACTGGGCCACGTGTCCCCTGATACTGTCAAGATAAGCTCTAGGCATTAAATCTATCGAGTGCCACTTCATATTTCCTCTTGACAATTCCATTGCGGTCCCAGCATCTTGTTGTTCTTCAGGGGCAACAGCTCTGAACTGAGTATTTTTGTATGGCAGGAGAAGATGGCTCGTCGTCGAGATGAGGTCAGAGAGGTAGAGGCAAGGGATAGAGTGAGAGGAACATAGTGAGAGACAGGGAGGAAGAGAGACATAAAGTGAAAGAGAGAGGCATTGATTACTTCAGGTATCTCTACAACCTGGCACCCATCAGTAATCCTCTGGTGACACTCTGCTGCTGTCATGGGCTCAAAGCATGGCAAACACCATAAACCCCCCCCACACACACGCGTGCGCACACACAAACACGCGCATGCAGTGTAACGCATTTAGGAAGGCCAGGCCTCTCTGTTCTCCAGGATTGCTGGTGACTGACAGCTGGATGAGGGATGTCTTTGAGGAGTCTAAGCTGAATACGATGAGCTTTTCGGCTGGAATATTTATGCGCTGTCAAAGATGAGCAACAGAGGAAACCGCCATGCATCTACTGCTTGTGGCATGTAGGTTTAGTCTTACCATTTGTAAGTAGTGAAGGAGTCTTGAGACAGTCTCTGTCTCATCCGTCCTATTCCAGCCCACTTCCCCCAACAACCCTTTTTTCAACATTTCTACATGTTTAATTATTCATGTGTAAACCATATCATTCATTATTTTTAACGTTTGTTAAAATGGAATGGATTTCTCAGCAGTGGCGGTGATAGGAGGGGCGTCATAATTCAACCGTATGGCAATAGAACCTACATATATTTTATGGCATATTGTGATAGAATTTTAAAAAGGCATTTAAGCCAAAATTCAAAAAGATCCTACAATTTAGTTGATCTAGTGAAGTGAAAGTGACCATTTGTCATACGTGAACACACCACTGCACACAGTGTGAATAGCATGAAATTCAACCTCTGCATTTAACCCATTCACCAAGTGAAGCAGGGGGCAGCCAGGAACACGGCGCCCGAGGAGCAGTGCGTGGGGACGGTACCTTGCTTAGGGTACCTCAGCGGTGCCTGGTGGTCTTGGGGATCGAACCCGGACTTTCTGGTCGCAGGGCGGATGCCTTAACCACTAGGCCACCCAACTGCCCCGAATTGTAATTTGTTAAAATTTCTTGTAATAACTTTGTTTGTTTTTAGAGTCATAAAAAATGTAATGTAATGATAAGACCAGACAAACTACCTTCTTTCATTTTGCACTGTAGTCAGTTTGTGAAGATTATAGCCTCTGTTTATAACATTTTGCAAGCTGCTGGTCTAAATTGGCACACACCTGCCTCATATTCTCAAATACACTTACGTATGTCATTTCTGACTCCATGTCACACGAATAGACTAGTGGATCTGCACCTCTATTACTTGCTGGCCACATTAGCGTCATAGTAGCAGTGCACAACTAAGGTAGCAAGATTCTGGCACCAAACATGCCTTGGCTGATCAGTGAAACACTGCCTTTGGAGTGAGGGAAAGATTCTGTAAATGTTATTTTTGGCTGAATTATCACTTCAAATGGCCCCAGGGCCTTTGGACCCACTGCAGTGCCAGTTCACACCTCAGCCAGACAGGCTCGCTGCTCTGCGTCAACTAGGTATGACAGATCGCATCACCTGGCCCTGAAGTAAAAAATTCAGCGACAAGTGTGCCTGTTCCGCTTGGACGCTAAGTTCTCTGCTGGAGCGGGGCAGCTGTGTGGTGAAGCAGAGCAGATTGATTGGGTGGGTATTGATCAGAACATGCTCAGGGGGCTAAAGGAGAGAGGGATGTGCTATGTGCACCCCGCAGCTTAATGGAGAGGAGCCTGGCGGAGCCTGCCTCCTTTGATCCACTGAGGATTAGTGCGGCCGGCTGGGTACGGAGGCAGCGAGGAGCTTGGGCTGCTGGACTGCCCGTCCGCCGACGTGAGCGGAATATGGGAGACTGGCAGACTTGCAGGGTGTGGCTTGCTGCCCTACTCAAACCTGGCTCTTTCACAGAGGCTCTTTGGCCCATATTAATCAAGCAGGTACATTTCAGAGTGCTGAAGAACAATCAGCTCCCCCCTGCATTTATTTAGTGCCTCTTCACCTGGCTTTCTCCCATTCTCAAAAACCTATGATCAGACTTGTGCCATAACTGTAAGTGCCACTTTCCACAAATATCAGAATCATGCAAATAACCTCTACTCCAGAATGCTGATAGTCCTGATTGGTCTGGTCTCTCCTCAGTGTACTAATTATACCATTGCTTATTCTGCTGGCACCCAGATGGTGTAGCCCAGGGCAGAATTTTTTGGAACTCGAGACCAGTTTTATTTTGTCAAAATAGCAAAAAATGATCCAAAAATCAGTCCTGTGCTGGATGTTTCTCACTCTCTGATTCCATCTGCACATCGGTGCCTTCATTTCTGTCTACCACGAGGCCCAGATCACATTATGCTGTAATGCTGATATGATTTTATAAGTGAGTGCATTCTGGTTATTGCTCTCCAACCTGGAGGGCAAGCAGCTGTGAGACTTTTGCTTCATTTCCGAACTAATTACCTGTTTAAACAGTCAGCCAGCTCCCTGTTTCTTCCTGATGCATGCAACACATCACCTCTGGACATGCCCCATATTCTGCATCCACCGAAGAGCATCCCAAACAGAGCGCCCCACTGATTAATATCCTGCAGCATGCTTCCAAGCATCATGCCTACATGTTTGTTTGTGCTCCCCTGACTGACACTGAAACAATGCTGTTATTGTCATCCGCCTGTGTTGCATGGATTAGTCAGATCCTTACAACATCAAAAGTGAGGCAGAAAGCAGGGTGGAAAAAAGGCAGCATGCTGTTTACGACAGTATCTGTTTTTAGCGAGATGCGAAAAGTAGGTGCAGATCAATGAGATTGTGCCTTGATATTCGCGGCACCTCCTGAGCCCGGAGTTCGAAGGAAGTTGGTAAAACCAGCGTAATAAAGTTGAGGGTGCCCTCTCAATAATTAACACAGATGTTGAAAGAAAACATCTTTGAGGCAGTGGGTACGAGGAAGGGCCTTTGATACCATCCCAGCAGCATCATAAAACTTTCAAGCTCGGGAAAAAAAAAAGTAATTGATATTTTTTGCAACTTGGCAGCCGGATCGTGACTGTCTCATGGGCAGCTGGTCTTCGAGGTTGTCTACAGGCACTTCCAAGATCTGCTCCATACAAACCTTCCCTCCTTCCTACATTAGTTCGCAAGTGAAAACACTCATTTTGAAAAAAAAGAGACTTGAATCTTCGTTGCTTGGCATAGTGTGGTCATCTTTAAATGCGTTCACCCCTATCTTGTCCACAAAGTTGATCCCTGCCCACCCCCTTGAACTGAGAGAATATCCCGCATTAGTCACATACAGATCCAGGCTGAAAAAGAGTGGGGCATTAGAGTGTAGAGCTGTGGATTTAGGCGCAATCTGATTTATTTGCAGAGCGACACACGCGGCGAGATAGGCACTCTAGGTGATGAAACGGAACGGCAGGTTTATGTTCCTTGTGGCGCTGGCGGAAATGACTGGTGGCATGTGATCTGCACTACAACAGCTTGTAGGAGGGCGCGGGCTCTCTGATATCCCTCTCCAGCTTGATTTAGGGGGCATGGCGCAAATTTGAATAGCTTTCATAAAAGAGGCTTTTGTAAAGCGCTCGTGTAAAACCGGAGTCAGGGGAGCAGGGGGAGGGAGGCTGCAAAGCAGAGCAGCGAACAAAAGCCTCGAAGGCTCGGGGCGAAATCGCAGCCGGGAGCAGGAGCTCTCCAGGAGTGGAAGGCATGAGATACTGCATGCACTGGGCTCTGAAGGCCTTCAGTCAAGCACAATCCGCAGAGACCGTACAACACCTCTCATGTTCAAAGAGCACCTTGCACGTGTGCTTCCACACTTGCCTTCTTTTATTCTTATGAAATTTGGAAACTAGGTTTTCCCAACTTTCTCCCAAGTGCCAGAGTGAATTGCAGTGGGTTCTACATCTGTCCCTCTTCTGGTGTAGCAAGACAGCTTTGGGTCTTGCTGTGTTTTTTCTGTAGGCATTAACCAAGTCTTCATCATATGGAGTCTATGGCTGGCATTGTAAAATAAAATCCCTGTGAGATATCTCAAAGAAGTGCTGTCAGCTGACATGTCTGACACTGGTTACTCTCTCTCTCTCTCTCTCTCTCTCTCTCTCTCTCTCTCTCTCTCTCTCTCTCTTTCACTGTCTCTTTTCTGCTCTAGAGGCTCCTTCCTCTTCTCAAGCGGCCTCTTAGCCCTGAGCCTTGTCATGGTGTGAATGTACAAGGACAGTAAAGAGAAAGGGATAGATAGAGAACACCCCTAGCACATGTTTACTTTGAGTTTTCCCCTTTCTTTCATAAGGAGTCAGGTGAAGTGCATGTGAAGATCTGCATATCCTTTTGTAAGAGCTTTTAATATAACCTTTTTTTAGAATAACAGTTGAATGACGTATGATAGATGACGTATAATAAAGACTAACAGTTGACATTTTTATAGAAGTGATTTTAAATGCAGTATAGCATTTATATTCCTTGTATTTGTAAATCTCACTCCCAACGTTGGCCTTTATGTAAAGGAAGAGATTGGTTTATAATGCATTTTGGAATGAAACATTTCATTAACCAGTGGGAGCCACTCAGTTCCTTTTTTTTATCAACTCAATATTGTTCTCCTTTGACCAGAAGCTTTAGCATGGGGGAACCCTCCATTTTCCTAGTGATTGGAATCGGCCACGTTGGGGTCTCCAGCTTCTTGTAAATATTGGCAAGGTTTATCGATTGCGTTCAGTAACTCGCTGTTTGGTATGACCCTGGCGTTTAGTTGCCAAAACGTTCCGAGATTAGAGCTTGAAACTGAGACATGCTGGGGATGATCTGTATCCTCTGTATTCATGCTGCGTCTCTTCAGTGATTAAGTGTACTTTGTCTTCTCTCTAATTATTCCAAAGCCGAGAGTCCATTCAAACCCACGTCTCGTCCCTGCGCTCACGGAGTAGGTGCTGTATTTATCATAGCCTTCTCCTCTCCTCAGGTGGCAGCCGTGCGTGTTGCATCCGTGTGTTTTTGTATGTTGTGTCACACTTGCGACCCCCGCTGGCCTCTTCTTTGTGTCGATGTTGCTGTCTCTCTCATGGGCACCTGGTCTATGTGTGTGCATTTGTGTGTGGAGGAGAGTGAGAGCGAGGGTGGGAAAGCGAGGTGCTGAATGTTTAAAGACCTCAGCGCCTGAGTAGCGAGGTCCACTAGCCGTGGATATTTCAATTAAGGCTTGCGCAAGGGAGCGTGGGTAAGAGCACAGGGGAATCTATGCACTGCTGCACCGCTGCCACCCCTCCCACCCCCCTCCTCATCTGCTAGTCTGTTGTCTCAGAAACACAAAGGCTATTTTAGACATTCAATACACAGTGGGACAAGAAAGCGCAGGCCTTGACGCTCGCCTTAAGAGCACTCATAACTTTTTAATCTGTGGCTGCGGGGCTGCCGTCCAGCTGCCTGCAGAGTGGACCCGGAGTGCATGTGCGAGATGGATGGATCCTCGCACGCTGACTTCACCCCTCCGTCAAAGGCACTGAGGCATGGGGAGAGAGGGTGGCAATGGGCTGGGGTATGGAGGAAAGCAGTGGAGGGGGGTTGAGGGATGGGGTACACTGAGGGACATGAGTCAGAATGAAAAGGTGATGAAAAAAATCGAGACGAGGTGTTGGAGTAGTTAGAGCCGCGTGAAAAAGAGGTAGTGTGAGATTGGTGTGTTAAGGTCAGGGAAAGGGCCTGGGGTGTTGGTATGGTGAAGGCTGATAGCAAGAGCGAGTGAGTTTTGAGGGTCAAATGAAAAAGGGGGCAATAAAGAAGTGGGGCTTCTGGATTTATGTGCTATATACACTGTTCACATGACAGAGAAGAATCCCCTTTTCTTGTTTTTTTTTTTGTTAGAGGAAGGAGATTTAGAGAATTTGAATGCTCTTATGTGTGTGTGTGTGTGTGTGTGTGTGTGTGTGTGTGTGTGTGTGTGTGTGTGTGTGTGTGTGTGTGTGAGAGAGAGAGAGAGAGAGAGAGAAGGTGAGAGAAAGAGAGAGAGAATCTGATCAGAAACTTGGAAAAAATTCAAGCTGGGAAGAGATTTGAAAAAAATAAATGCAACATCAGAGAGGCAGACAGAGAGAGAAAAAGGAGCGAGAGAGAGAGAGAGGAAACTGATGAAGTAGACCCAGTCATCCCTAGAGAGGCTGTAAATGATATGTCTCTTACTAAAAGGAACATGGAGACAGACAACCACACAGGTGTCATTCACTATTCAAACACAGCGCATGACAAACATGGGGTTGAAGATTTGTGTCTGACACTTGTACCAGCATCCGCACTGTCTTCTCTATGCATATATGAAAGAATTATGCACTTATAAATGTATTTACAGCACAGTCTGTTTCTGACCTTTCAGTTTCAATTATGCAATGTGACATTTCAAAAGTGATGTATTTAGTATTAAGAACTGCATTTAACAGTAATAGTCAAAGAGGATGTATTAAATTATGTAGATCTGCGACTGACGAAAAGTGCAGAAGGCTGTAAGCGTGTCACCAATATGCTGTGGCCTGGGAGGACCTTTATGGGGAGCCCCATGGAAGAAGTAAGGCGTGTTTATTGGCCGGGCCATTTGTTGATAAAAATCTGCTTTCCAAAACACAATTTCAGAAACGATGAACCCTGATATGCTTCTTCATTACTGCGTTCCTCTTTGCTTGGGGATAAGCTTCAGATTTTTCGCAGCCTCCCTGAGATTAAAGATGCCATTTGGTCTCCCAGAGAAAACAGGCATAGCGGGAGAATGAACATATTCCATACTGTATTCTGGCACATTATCTGTTAGTGAAATGTATTGCTTACTTTCTCCTAGCTGTGTTTAAGTGATTTTTAATAAAATGCTTAAGCGCTTAGTGCCGTTTCATGCTAGCGCCGCTGGTGCTTACCACTCCAGCCTCAATGCCCCTTAATGGGTTTCATGTAAATATGTTCATTTGCGATTTTCCCCGCCAATTCATCTTCCTGGATATTGTAGATGGAGATTATCCGGGGGATTATGATGTTCGAAATAAAAAAGCCACACGATGTGTATTTACCCGGAGCTTAGGGCTGTGGATGGATGAAAGTGGGTCTCACATATGGAAAATAAAAGCGTGGAAAACGCGGACCCTGCCTCCCTCCATCTGGCTCTCAGTTGGCCGGCCGTTTACTGATATTCATTTCCAAAAGTGGAAAGCTAACAGACGTTTACGATGCAAATCGCAGGCCGTAACTCTGCATGGCGTGGGGAGAGGCATTAATCCCCCAAAATCAGTCAGCCTGCTCACTGGTGCCAAGAGCATTAGGCCACATCGCTTTGATTGGGAGAATCCATTTCACTGCCACTGCTAACCAGCAAGTGCCTTTGCAGAGTAGGGAAGTATTGTTACCTCCATGCAATAATGACTCGTGTTGGAGTAAAAGCAGCCCTCCCAAAGGAGTAAAACAGAACTCAAGCATTATAGCAGCAACCTATAGCAGTGATTTTCATACCAGCCCTCCGCACGCCCCCACCCCTCACACGGTTCATATTTTTCTATATGCCTATTGGCAGTTAAAAATCTGGAGCGTATATGTGCTCCTGATTACTGGTGTATCAATATAAGGTGCTTGTTTTTTTGGACCAGTTTGGTCTAAAATAAAGAGCTAAAGCCCAAACGTGAGAGGTGTGAGAAACAGCCAAGCAGTGCAGGTGCTGAACTAACAGAACAGGATTAAATGAAGCACTAAAAAAAGGAATTAGGAAGCAAATGTGAATTACTAACAGAGTAAAAGAGATTTCCTGCTTGGAAAGATACCTGAGTAGGCAGTATTTCTAATGAGAAATGCAAAAAAGGTATAAGTATATCAAAAAAAGAGAAAAAAATACAACAATAACTGAATTTACAACTGGGAATTTGCCCACCTCCTCTGCTTTCTAGTACGTAACAGGAGAGATGTTTGAAATGGTGGACATTTCTTGAGCTCCTTGCCTGGTACACAACTTTAAGTAGTGCAGTAAGAACATGTAAGTCACTGGGTGCGGGCGGAGGGGTTGGAGGGCATAGAATGTGAATTGTGCAAGCTGAAGCTGGAAGTTGTGAATTTTTTTTTCATCTTAATTTATGTAATTTCCAACCATAACCTCAGGGATAAACCTGACATTGTGTGAGAAGTAAAAGTGCTGTGCCTGTTATTCCCTTTTTCCCCTCTCCCTCTCTCTCTCTCTATCTCTCTCTCTCTCTCTCTCTTTTAAGAGCTCTTGAATATTTATAAGATGGTGTCAAAAAATAGAGCTAACCTTGATTTTACTTTCACAACTTCAACCCCACGTTGCACCTTTCCAGCCGCAGATTCCAATACTCTTGCATATAAATTGGATTTGTTAGTGGAAGGTTGTAGATTTGTCTCCTGGGCGGGACAGGAAGTTTTTTTCCCCCCCAATCTCAGCAAGGTTCTAATTCTCACCTCTCCAGTAGCTGTAAGGGAAAAGGGGGGGGAAGAAAAATACGCCTCTTCCAAGCTCAACACAGGAGCTGCCGAAATCAACCTGGGAAGCAGAAGGAAGAACGGTAGAAGCCAACTGTTGCCTAGCAGACGAGTGCTGTGTTTTTAGCACTGCTGAGGCTTTGTGCTGCTGTTTGAATGGCTATTGATTTGCTGGGGATGGGCTCACTAGTTGTGATCAGATGCTCTCTGTGGTTCCTGCATTAATCGTGAGGACCACTAGACATGGCAAGAAATGGGTTGATTTCTAAAGGAGCCAAGTCAGCCATGGTGCCCTTGTTAGGCCTAATTAACAGGGACTGATCACCAAAGCATCATCCTTTGTTTTCTAATGTTCTTTCATTAGCGCCTCACATCATAATCATTGGGGAATAAAAGCCTAGACACTGTTTCCGTGGGGATCATACTTTGAGCCGTCGACTTCTTTTCACCCGGCCCCTTTTTCATCCCTGATGATAAACAAGTTTTTTTTTTAACACAATAGTTATGAAAGAACACAGCACCAGTCCAGTTTTTCCTGAGCTGCTGTGGCTTTTTCATTCGCGCCCTGCCCTTTCCCATGTCTGCAAGAAACCATCTGCATTTTTAGTCTATTTTTAAAAGGTGTGGTCAGTCTTGCTTTGGCTGTAGAATTCCAGGAAGTCTGTCTTGGTGCCATGCTAACCACATTGTGGGGTTAGCCACATTGAGCATGCGCTGCTTATAACTCACTCAAGAGTTCAGTGGTTGCTGTTTCTGGTACATTTAGTATTTATTCTGCTTTAACTCTCTCACTGCATCTTGGGAAGGGCTTGTTTATTAGCTGGTTAGTCACTTCTTGTGTGTTAGAAGCAAGAAAGACACCAAAATGGCATCAATGCAGGGTTGGGCAGGGTTTTTCTAAGGTTATTCCAGGATTTGGACTTGGATTGGATAACCGCTGAGTTACTTGCAATAATTAGCACTTTCCAAAGAGAGACATTCTCCTCTCCTTTGTTTTTGGAGCTGTGCCCCTCAGCCACAGCTGAAACAGTATACAAGAGTTGGGAGCCAGAATGACATGCAGCGCCAAGTGGTGTTAAGAAAGCTCCAAGATGAAGTGTTTGGATGTGATCCACTCCTGTGGTCTTAAACAGAGGCAGGCAGATCTATCTAAACACAGACGAGAGCAGGGCGGGAGCAGGGTTAGAGCGGGCTCGAGGGGTCGAGGGTCACTGATGAGGTGTTTATGGAAGTGACGTGCCGCCTGAGGCTGGAGAGGGACCAGAGCCTGTGAGGGGACAGCGTGGGGAGGGTTCGGGGGGGATAATTACACCATCTCTCTGTGCACCAGCAGCCCTGTTAGGAAGAATGACGGGAGAAAATGGTGGTCAAAAGGTCTGCTGGAAGTACGATGAAGCGGCATGACATGCTGCAATCTGGCTGGTTCAGGCCTGGACAGGATGCTGCCATTTATGCAACTGATTGTCTGATATCAAAGTGATTTTCTATTTTTCCAGTCCATCCCATCCTTCGTAGGTCACTAAGCTAGAGAAGGCTTGCAAGCTGGTTGTTCCTACATACTGCTGCTCTGAGGAGGATAGGTCTTCTCTTCCCTGGCTCACCCTAGGATGACTTTTGGTCAGGTGCCAAAACCAGAAAACTTCGAATCTCCTGCTGTTTGGTAGACATGTCAGAAGGATGCAGATATAGGTGTATATGTGTGTCCTTGAGCAAGTCTTATCAGTCGAAGCTACTGCTCTGTACTTACAGAAAATATACTCAAATCTCCAAGATAACTAGCCCCGAGAGAAACAGCGCTGAGAGTTTATGCCTCAACTGGAGAAAGAAAAAACTACACAAAAGCCCAGTGAGTGGTGACAGGGCATGCTGCATGGATTTTGACACGTGACAAAAAATACCTCTGATGGACTCGCTCTTGAAATATGGTTCTTGTACCCTTGACTTATCAGAGGCAGTAAAAGAAAGCGTTGAAATGTGTGTGAATGATGGTCTTTATGTAAGTCATGTTCCTCGGCCTCGTACCAGATAAATAAAGCAGCGTTCAGGCAAAACCCCTCCCTCCTTTGGCAGTCGGGCTGCTGTAAATGTAATGAAGGTGGGTAGTAATTCTTTTCTCTGTCAGAGCCACACGTCCATTAGCATTAACATCCAGCCCTGCCACTCAGCTCTCTCTCTCTCTCACTCTCTCTCTCTCTCTCTTGCTTTGTCTTTCTCTCTCCCTCTCTCTCCCCCTCTCTCCCTCTCTCTCTCTCTCTCTCTCTCTCGATCTCTTCTTCGCTCTCCATGCAATGATAAGAATCACAATCGGCAGGCTTTCCACACCCATATATTACAATGGCAGCCTGCGGAAACAGTGTGCGGTGTCCGACCATTAACATGTACACTATCTCTTCGGAGCAGGGGGTTCATGTGGAAGGAAGGTGGTCGGGATTTGGCAGCTAGTTCTCCACTGCTTTACTATCAGAATCTCCAATATACAGTTTAAATGACAGATAGCCGTGGTTGCACTTCCAATTCTAAGTTATTTACAGGGTGTTCCACCGCAGCTTAGATGCCCTAGTATGCAGAAGCCAGTAGCAGCTCATACTCACTGGCAGCAGCATCCCCAAAAGGTTTGAGTGTGGACACTTTATGGGTTTTTTTTTTCTTGGGGTATTGTTTTTTGAACAGAAAGTTTCAATGTGTTGATTGCAGTCCACCCTTTTAAATGGCCTCTTGGGTTTGATGTACTGTTATAGTCTATATCTTTAAAAGGTTTCTCACATTCAGTTATTTTGAATATAAACTATAATATTCATATCAATCATTTATAAAATTGAATGGCTGATTAAAATAGAAAATAGAAAATCCTTCCACTAACCCTGCCACCAATTAAAACCTTCACCAGCTGGTGAGATTGTGTGTTGGTGTGAAGCTGAAGGGAAATCACCCATGAGGAGGGTTGATGGCCACTGCTGTTAGGAAACAAACACTAAGTTCTGAGGCATTTTATTTACTGTTGTTATCTACTGGCCAAATTCAATTCTAGTGTTGAGTCCACATTTAAATTATACATACAATCCCATTATTGGGAGTCGTAAGACTTGCTATTCTTCGGGCTTACTTAGAAGTGCATGACATGTATATTATGTTGGACCATTAGGCTACAAGGGCAGAGTTATTTGACCTTGTGATCTTTAAACTTTAATATCAACATTCTGTGAGCATCATGGACACATTTTGACACATCCAAGATTTAAGATTCTTTATTCGTCACATGCATAGTTGTGCAAGTATAACCCACAATGAAATGTATCCTGAATTCCTAAACAAAGAACACAATTTAAAGGTAAAACATATACGCTAAAAGAGAGGATATTTTCAAACGTATTTTTTAAGGTATAACTGTAGCAGCGGTTCTGGCAGAGTATATGTACAATGTGCAAAGTGGGATGTTAAAGTGCATTGTGCCATGTTAGCACAGCTATGTAAGCAGAGTAATGTAAACAGTAAACAAAGTAATGTCAACATACTGATGTAGCAGCATGTAATGTTGTAATGATAAATAATGAAGATGCATATGAAAATATGCCAATGAATATGATCGCACATCTTCATAATACAGTTGTATTTATTAATTTTATTTCATAAAGCACACATGATAAATTGTATTTGACCCAGATGCAGATACTGGTAACTTTACTGCTACATTGTTAGCATGCTGGAGGAGGTCAGTTTGAACTGTAACTGTAAATAAATAATAATGAATACTATTTAGTTCTTTTATTTTAATTCAATGGTGCATCTGCTTCAGGAATAGGCTTTAAGCACAGCTCTGTTGTCCAGTTTTTCTCCGTAGGTACA
>JBBPDC010000028.1:9840086-9857690 GCA_037974485.1 Hemigrammopetersius urotaenia
TATCACTGCTAAGTTGTCCCAAGTTTTCTTCCAGGGAGATAAACGACCAAATTATTATTTTGGACTCTGTAGTTTTGCTGTCTTGCCGTCGGAGCTCTGCGATGTCCCACACCTGTTCCCTGCATTCGGCTCCTCAATTATGAGGAAGCTGTTTTGTCACAGCCCCCTTATCTGCAGCCTGCTGCATTTCCACATTATGGCTGAAGTACAGTTCTCCACAGCAGCAGGCTGTAATTTACTGCCTTCGCCATCTGTTGTGCCTCTGTCAAATTACACATAAACCGGTTAGCGGACACTTTGGCCCATTGTCTGTTGTTTTGATAATCACCCTTAATAATGCTCGGCATCAATATGGTCTTTAAACCTGATTTGGGGGGTTAATGGAATAAGACGGAGGCAGTCAGTGTATGCAGCAGCACTAATGTCATTAGGAATGTTTGTGAAGAGCCAAATTAAATCAGCCATAAATTGTGCTCTCAAGTTTAGGCAGAAAAGCCCGGAGTCGTTCAGTCGAAGAAGTGGCCTCCATATTTTAACCTCGCGCAGAAACCCTGCTTGAAAAAAGGCATTGGAGGAAAGTACGTGCAGCGTGAATGGGTGGGCATGGCTGTTGCTGGAGCGGTAGTGAGTCTGCGGTCCGCTGTTGAAGAAGCACAGCAAGTTGTTTAAGCGGGATTTTTAAATGCTTTCCAAAAGGCAAGTTTGACTTCGAGTCTCGTGAGGATTTGTCCAGTCCTGTGTGCCTCCTACTGGCTTCTCCTGTGTCTTTAGTATAGTTTATTTGGTGGTGCGTATTTGTCTTGTTTCTGGTTTATTGCATAGTGCCCTGGAGGGTCTTTTTGGTTCCACTTACGCTTATATTTGGCTGGCATGTCAAAGGCCTCCTGGACTCATTGACTCTTGATGGCGTTTTTTTGTTGTGTCAAATGAGGACTGATTTGGGGGACAGTGTCTCATGTTTGCTACAAAAAAAATACTCTCAATCTCAAGAGACCAAGGGCACTTGGAGATGTGTTTCTCTGTCTGAATCTGTTTGAGACATGACCGAACAAAGAGAGACTGAGTGTGAGTTTACACCCTCTATGAGTTCACCTGAAACATGGCACCTGTAGCTCTAGGTAACAGGCCATACCTGGCCGAGGTCCTCAGTACCTGTAGCTCGCGTGCATACAAATGATCCCATGCCTTTTCTACCCATGTCCCCCACCTTTCACTCACAAAAGACTTCTAAAGAGTGACTGCAAGGCATTTGTCTACCTCATGGGATGCTTGTGCCAAGACATGTACCCCTCAAAATGATGGCTTGCATAAATAAATAGCATTTTGTAATTTAGCTGTGTTTAATTAAGCTGGATGTAATAGATGTGCTGTTCAATATTGTCCATTAAACCTTGTTATTTAATGTCAAAATTAGTTTCCTCGTGTACGTTACCTGTTACCTGTGCATAGTCGTAGTCACCTTGTCTCCCTGCGGGCGCGGTGACAGAGAGTCTG
The DNA here is from genome assembly GCA_037974485.1 of Hemigrammopetersius urotaenia. Taxonomy (NCBI): domain Eukaryota; kingdom Metazoa; phylum Chordata; class Actinopteri; order Characiformes; family Alestidae; genus Hemigrammopetersius; species Hemigrammopetersius urotaenia. Next base: position 9,841,581 of record JBBPDC010000028.1, read on the forward strand.
CCGTATAGTCTCCTTATCTGACTGGATCTGAATGACTAACAAAGTCTCGTGTCTTTTGATGCATCGCTTGAGCCCAGGTGAGAGAGAGGTGAGAAACGAGGGGATGTGTGAAAGGATTTATGACCAGGGCAGAGCAGGGAGTTGGCCAAACTGTTGAAATGTGAAAGGTGATGTCATTGTACCACTCTTGGTCTAACACTGAGAGTGAGGCGGCGCAGGGCCGAGACGATAACTGAGCTTCCAGCCCTTTGTGTGACTCCTGTTCTGTGCCCTGAGGCGCTCGAGTCCCACGAACACAGAGAGGCAAACAGGGATCTTTCCCCCGAGGAGACAAGAGGATACAGTACTGAGCGCCCCCCCCCCCCATGCAGGACGTGTCATGGTTTAATGGAAGCACTTGAGGCTACAGTCAGAAGAAGACACTTGTTACTACTTATTGAGAGACTCTGTGCAGTTCATGGAAAGACAGATCATGACATTCCTCGACTCAGATAACATATAACATTGCATGGTGTTCCCCAAGAATTAATACTGGGCTCTTTGTCTTTTTTTGGCCTATGTGAAACGTAATGGATGCAATGCTGGGTTTATTGGTTTGTTGGCATCCCCACAGTCCATACCAATATCGGAGCTATATAAGTAACTATTCTGACTAATAGATACATTCCAAGATTGGTTTCCTCTCTAAATACCAATATTGAACACTATAGCTCACATTTTCCAAGTAATAGGATCTACAGTTACCAACATTACAGCTATATAGTTTACTTTTCTGACTAATAGTGAGGATCTACTGTTAGTTTTCATTCTCCAAATCAATACAGAGGCTGTACCTTTCCATCCCTTGTGGGAATTACACATGTTTGAAAGTGAAAGCAGTGCAATACGTAAGGTTTTACACCTTATTCAGTGGAGTGGTGATGCTTTCCAGAACGTGTAGTCCTTCAGAACCATGGTCGTATTCATCACCATGTTGGAACTTTTACCAGTCAAAGGGTAATTTCTTTGTGGCCAAATTTTCCGTAGTTTATATTCAGGAAAATTATGATTAAATAAATAAGTCCTTTGATTGGATTCCTGTAATTCATTGGATTCCTGCACCTAAATTGGCAAAGCCAGATTGTTTTGTCTGTTATAGGAGTCCCAACAGTCCCCATCGCAGGTAAATTCCTGGCAACCATACACCAGACCACACAGAAGTCCCTCTGCATTCCTTGGCTGACTCGGCAGAGAGGCCCAATTCAGTTTTCAGACGAGTGGGGATCGTGTTTACATTTAGTTTGAAAACCGTTCCAGTTTTGTGGCTAATTGTCTCTCGTAGTTGCTGTTGTTGTTGTTTAGATGTATTGGGAAAGCATTCTGGAAATTCCCGTCTCTTTAGTTTCCACAAACGGACACGTTCGTTCAGGACTATAAACCGAGCCAGAAGTGATACTGGAGGAGATCTTACACATGTTCTTTGGGAGCACAACAGAATAGCAGAGCCATTATTAAAGCTTCTCGGATTGCACCGTATTGGCATCAAAAGGCTTCTCGAAGCTCAGCTAAAGGTTCAAGCACAGTTCTCGCTCAAATACCTGGCGTAGTTTACGAAGATGTACTTACCCTGCCGTCAAGTCATCCGCACCTAGTGTAATTGATCATTATGCACAAATTTAGGTCTTGGCAGCAAGCCCCGCCGTCTGCCTCTGGCTGGGTTAACAGGGAACTCATAAGAAATGACAAGGGCATCCCTTTGAAGATTTATAGACCATAGAAAGATACCCATGTGGAATGACAGCTCAGGCGGTAGATGTTGCCTGTCTGAGGCCCATAATCTCCATTCGCAGGTTGCTAGTCAATGCATTTGTGCAGTAACTACACTAAATGATTTGCTCCTTATTTTGATTACTTTTTCTTTTGCTTTTCTCATGTAGCATGGAATAAATTACCTTTAACAAATGCAATTTTGTGTCAAACCAAAGCGAGGAGCTGTGAAATCTGTCCTTACCTCCCCCTATGGTACCTAAAGGGGGGGCGAGGATAATGAACAGTAATCCTGAGGCTTTTTCTTAAATGACTACTTAGTGCTGATCTGAGTTCAAGCGGAAGTTGCCTGAGGTGATCTGATTATCTGATCCCTGATAAGTCTGATGTTTCAGTAATTTAGTCAGCGCTCGCACCTGGCTCCTGAAGTACTAAAGGGAATTGCGAAGAGGCAGGACATGAACTCATGAAACTTGGGGGTTTATTACTACAGTGTTCAGGTTTAAACATCGAACTGAAGGATATGCATTAGAGCTTTAAGTGTGATTGAAATTTTGATCCCAAAACTCTAACGTTGCCTGAGAGTATTCAGAGCGTGACCCTGTTCTGCCTGTAGGCTTTTAAAGTATGTCTGTAACCCAAAAGTATTCAGCCTCAGCCCAACTGTAGCCCCTAAAGTTTCTGAAAGTGTGTAGAATTCTGCCTCCACCCAACAACAAAATGCTTTCTGAACCCAACTTCAGTCTGAAATAATGCTGTCCATAGGGCCAACGGTATTCTAAACCCGACATAATGCTGACTGAACCTGACTCTAACCCAAAAAAACTTTGTTCCAACCAGGTTCTAGGCCAAAACAATGTCTGAACCCAAATGTAACCCTCCAGTACTCTAGACCATTTTGCTGTAGCTAAGCAAAGATCTGGCTGAACCTGGCTGAAGCCTGACAAAATATTGTTTAGAAAATGCTATCTAAACCTAACTCAACAGAATACTACCCCGACTCAACAGTTACTGAACAAAATTCTGTCCCAGCCCGACTATAACTCAACAAAAGTTTGTATCTGAACCCAGATCAAACACAACTCTGGAGTATTCAGCTGTAGACCAACAAAACAGAACCTGATTGAAGTTCAGCAAAATTTTGCCTGATCTATAATTCTGCCTGATAAAATTGTGTCGCAATTAAATTTAGAAAATCTGCAGATGCTTAAAATTGTACCTGTTACGATACCATCATCAGATCATTGCCAAAGTAAAATTAATAATAACATGGCTCATAGTCATTTATGTAACTTTTTAATGCCTTCCAACATTTCAGAAGTACTTTAGCTTGGATGAAGAACGTAAAGGCCAATGTTTCGTCCTCCTGCTGGTTTGGTAGACCTTGATGCCACTAACATACCTCTATGCGGCAGATTAAAAAAACAGTTTAAGGGAATAAAAGCAGGTGGGAAGATACAGTCCCAAATCCATTCAAATGAAAGATGTGTTATGAGCCTGACCACAAGTGAAGATACTTCAGGTTTGGACAGATATTCCAAGCTGTTGTATGTCTTTGCTTCCACCAAATATAAACTAGATACAACGACGTGAGGAATTTTCTTGCAAATCCTGCAACAAAGGCCGTCTTATTCGGCCGAGTCGTGCGGTACCATGTTGTCGTCCCGTGAAACAATATCTGATCATTTTTTCCAGCAACTGAGCAGCTTTTAGCAGACAAATTGTTTGTTTGTTTATCTGGATAGGTAGATTACTCCAGATACCAGGACTTTCCCCTTACCTACACGCTCGCTCTGAAGATCAAATAAATGAACGAGAGCAATTTAGAGACAAAACTGAGGGTTTTTTTTCCCTTCATAACCTTGCAGAACATACTTCTGATGCTTGTGACTTTGATATTATCTCGAATGCCTGGCTCGTACGCCCACCTTGTCATGCTGAACCGCTCTGCTCGTCCTCGGTGGAGCATCGTGCCCATAAATCTCAGCGCTTACGAATAAAGAGGCTCTTTGAACTCCATCCATGTCTTTCCTGTGACAAGTCTGGTGCTGTGGTCTTGATTTCCTGAGGTTTTTGCTTGATTGCAGACAAATGACTGTTGCGTCAATCTCCTGTCTTCCCCCGCCACGAATCCCTTCCCTCCCAGCATCCAGCGACGGAGACGTCCACCGTCTATGCGGTGCGATACGATACTCGGGGTGGTATTGTTTGGGGAACGCCAGAATTAATAAAGATTTCTTCATTCCAGGGTGTCAGATGCCGCTGTAAGACGAGATGCAGACAGAATGAAGCATCCATGTCTAAACCACAGTTTAATTTTTCTCCCTGTTCTAAAGTCATTGAGAAATATTGCAAGTGTGGTGGAGAACAGAGGAGCGGTGCAGGTATGTAGGTATGTAGTGGATTAGGCCTGAAAGCAGGGACAGTTTTTAAAGCAATGATTTGGTGACCAAATGTGGTCAAGACTTGTTTGGTATCATAATTAGCTTATTTTTTGGGGAGGGGGGGTTGTTTTTTGCTTAGAATATAACTTATTCGCAATTAAAAAATGAGCAAAACTTAATTTGACTTTATGTTTTCAAAGTTTTACATATACAGAGTAAAAGAAATACTAAAAATAATAGAAACTAAACAAAAAAAACAGTTTTTGTTAATTTTTTTAATGTAATTAAGGTAAAAACAATTATGGCCATGAATTATGTGCCTTGTTTTCAGAATATAACATTTTGTACCTTATTCTCAATTAAAAAATCAACAATATTTGTAAATACAACTGGATGTAAGTTGCTTTAGGGCTGCTGATGTCATGAATCACACATATGCCCCGGTACCATTAAGATGAATGGCACGTGAAGAGACTACGAGGACCTCACATGTCTACCTTTTGATGTTTGCGGTAATAAAAGCCTCGCCGGCCATTTACAGCGACCCGGTTGCTGGACGATGAACTCAGACCACTGCCACCATTACCCAAACACCCTCGTCAATTTATCCCACTCTCTTTAGAGGAGAGGAAAAAAATCATAATTGAAAAAATTGTCCACAGCTATCACAAAAGAAAATCGAGCCGTGTGGGGGAAGAAAGGCAGGCTAGCACACTTTAATCCCTGCATGATGCTGAAGTGCTTATTCCTTTGAAATGGAACAGGGTTCAATTATGTGGCCACGCAAATCTCATTAAAGCGCCCATTGTCCGGACGAATACGACCGGAGGAACCAAGTGATAAGCACACGTTTAGTTAAGCTGGAAGGAGAGAGAGAGAGACACCTGAGTTTAATCTGCGCTCTTCTGCCTTTTCAAAGCCGTGGAGCTCGTAGCTCTGATGCTGAAGTGTGTGTCCTGCCGCCACACAGCGGGGCCTTAAGATGTGTTAAGGTACATCAGACTGTTTTAAATTAAAACTCGAAGGTTGTCTGTCTTGCTGGTTGTTGTAAATGATGTTTTTTGGTTGGTTTTTTTTGGTGATTGTATTCTAGGGGTGTTGCTTTCGTCAACGAAAATTATGACTAAAATATCGTCGTCAACGAACATTTATTACGTGACTAAAACGAGACAAGACGCAACATGAATGCTGGTCATGTGACGATAACGAAACGAAATATGTCTTATAATATTGTTGATGAATAAGAACGAGACTAAAGGTGGTTTACAAAATAAAACTAAGCTAAAATGTCTCTTCATGTTCGTTAAGTAAAACGAGACGTTATTTCCTGTACGATAGGGAGGTGAGACAAAAGTATTGGGACGCTCGACCTTAGAGTTGAACGGCGTTATGTTCCAATACGTCCATTGAGAGGCACTGTGGATTAAATCTATCTAGAGTGGACAAAAGTATTGGGACGCAGGGCCAATATAGTGCCAGGGAGAGAGAAATGACAAACACACACACACACAGCATTTTGATAAGCAGCCTTTCCCTTATCCATGCAAAGAAGCTGATCCTAAATTGTTCTAATTTAGTTGTGTAGAATATATGTGTACAGGAATTTAAAAAAAACATTCAGGTAAGTTCAGGCTGACACACTGAGGGTGACGACTTTTAACAGTTTTACAAATGTGGGCTTTATGGCAATAGACAAGTTTTCATACTTATACTACATTGACAGGGTTAAATAGAATTGTATTACTAAAAAAGGAGACTAAAATACAACTTTCATTGACTAAACTAGAATAAAAAGAGTATAAACGTGACTAAGACAAATAAAAACTAAAATGACAGCTTGACGCAAAGACTAGACTAAAACTAAAATTAAAACAGGCCGCCAAAAACAACACTAAGGACAACTGATGAACCAGCGGCAGGATCATGAGCACTCAATGCTCACTGATATTCTTGGGGAGCAAAGACTAACCCCTCTGGTCCGATCCCTTAGAAAAGCTAGTGTATCTCATATAGCTGAAAATGTTAATACTGGTTATGATGGAAAGGACATCTCCTGTTCCATATTCCTTCTGTTCTTTGCTGCAAGGTAACATTGCAAAATGTTGCTTCCCAGGTATGCAAGTCCATTCTTTGCATGATCTTCAGAAACACTTCTAATTGCACGGACGCTACGGCCAGTGGCACGTCACGTGTGCAGGTGTCTGGTCATAACTGAGCCATGCACATCACGGAGCAGGGATGGATAACTTCCCCAGCAGCCCGTCAACTAATTAGGATCTAATTATCCAGGCAAGTGTAAACAATCGCAGCAGATGGCAGAACGCGCGGAATTAACTCTAATGACCCGCGGCCCGGTGGAATTCCCATTTCGGTGCCTTTGTTTGTTATTTCCCTCTATTACTGTTTGCCCTACTTTCTAAATTCAGTTCACTTCTGCCTCCTCTTGCCCGGAGAAGGCGCTTTCTGCCTCCTCTCCCCGAAGCATGCTCGCTCGCTCTCTCTTACTCGCTCCCCTTTCTTCTTCCTCAGATTGCTTATGTGTTTGGAAAACCTTCAACTCACCTGTCGTCAATTAGCTCTCACAATGACTACCTATATAGGAAGCTTCCTCTTTCTCTTTCTCTCTCTCTCTCTCTCTCTCTCCCCCCCTCTCCCCTTCACTTTCCCACTTATTTTTGCTGGAATTAGACCATGCAGGCCTTTAGAGGTGCAGGCTTTCCATGCTAAGAAGCATGTAATTACAGGATGGCTATCATTAAAAGCGTTAGTGGCCTCGTGCAGGAATGAAGCTCCTCTTGCTTCTCAGTTCCATCAGAAATACCAGACTTCTCAGGCTGGGTCCAGCGAATTGCAAGGAGGAGCTCTGACTAGCAGTGCCTATAAGATGGAATATTACATACTACACACTTATTTGCAACAGTAGAACAAGCTATTCTCCTGTTCACTTAAGCTGGCAATATACTTCAAAGGAAAAAAGACATTTTGAAGCAAACAGACATCTTTGAGCCAGAAAAGTGCAGTGGATTTGTGCGGTATGATGTGCACCAGCTGCCAAATGAAACTGTAAATACCACTTTTACAATCTCCAGACTCCAGGTGGAAGCACTCATCATGTCTCGTCTTGTCTAAAAAAAATTAAAAATAAAATAACAATAATGATAATGATGGTGATTATTATTTTCATCATTGTTATTGTTTTGCTGTTGTTGTTACTGGCATCCTTCAGTATATCTGATACATCAATGCAAAACGAAACAACAATGATAGATTGTTTCAGTCGGACTTGATTGACATCAGTGCCAAGATCTGTAAGAATCAAAATCACTCAAGGCCAGAGCGGGCATATGTCATTTGTTCTGAGATCTCCCCCCATCTGTCCCAGTGTCACTTCATCACTTGTGTCAGAGGACAGAGGACCAGTTGTTCAGTCCCTACAAGAGGATTTCGACAAATACAAACACAGACTGTTCTTTTTTGAGCCTACTTACGAATGCATGTTTGCTGGTGGTTCGTCCTCATTATGTTCTTTTCTCATTTGAAATGTGCTTTATTAGGATGTTCAAGTGAGCATGGAGCTTACTTAAAAAAAAAATCCAAAGGCACAGTTACTTGCCTCTATGAATGAAACACTAACAAGATAAACATCCTTTGAGTTATCACAGTTCAGCTCAGAGCAACTGCATAATAATCTGCGTTTAACATTTCTTCTGCCTAAAACTGCAGTAGTCTAAACTACTTTAATCGCATCCAACATCTTCTCAAAGAAGACCAACCACCTCAGAGCGGTCGTCCCTCCGTGCCAGTAAAATTATAGGGTGGTGTGGTGCCCAGTGTTTGCAGCCTTCCAGTTTTGCCTGAATGCATTATGGCTTTCTGGAGTTTTGGAATAATATTTTAGGCATTTTTTAGAATAGAAGTATGCAATTTCATATGCAGCTCGATTCTGAAAGTACAGAGAAATGTTAAAATACCCAGAAGTGTTCTTGATCTGACTGCCTCTAAATCCACATCCCTCTATACGCTGCGATGGAATTAGCATTCACCCAAGTCTGATTTTCAGTTATTATAGTACAGGATCTGAGTAGTTTTCAGCTAAGATTTAATGAACACTATGGTTTTGGACACCAATCTTTCTGGAGTACTATTTTGGCATGCTGTTTCAAGCTGAAGCATCCGATTTCGGACCCAGCTTGGCTATCTCTGGAGGCACTGACTGGAGGGTGGAATGAAAAAAAAATGATATGGAGGAGAGATGCGGGTGCACGGCGTCTCATTAATCGGCGGTTGGCGCGCGCCTGCTCCTGGGTGTGTGTTGTGCCAAGCACTCTGGTGCCTAATTAAGCTCCAGGATATCTCAGACACGTCCCAAGGCACACATACACGCACAGTCCCCTGGTGCTGAGTCAGAGAGAGAGAACCTGCTCATGGGGAGAGATAGAGAATGAAAAAACAGAGGGGCAGAAGCAGGCTGGGCTGGGGGAAAAAAGAGAGAAAAAGAGGGCACGGAGGAGGAAAGGTATACAAAGGAAGGGCTTGGGAAGGAGCAGGAGAGGAAAGTGAGACATTGAAACAGATAAGCTAGGTGGAGACAGAGAGAGAAAGAGAAAGAGAGAGAGAGGGAGAGAGAAAGGGATCTGTGCAGGCATTGTGTTGATCTGGCTTGTAGCCTCTGATAATTCAATCTACTGGCCATTGACTGCCACCACCACCACCATCACACCCCCCTCCCCCATTTCCTTGCGCGCTCTGTCTTCACTCCTAATTAAATCTCGCTTTGATAGCTCAATGCTGTCTCTAATTGCGTTTGAGCTACGTCACCGGGCTGCCCACCGCTCCGGCGGATCAAAAAGTGTCCGCGCCGTGCTGCATTACACCTCGGTTAATCTCGTCAATTACACGTCCATTAACCCACTGTGACCTGTTCGCAGTACACGCTCATGCAAGGACACCAGGCCAAGCCCAGGGAAGGTAATGAAATTCAGCTGCACAAATTGCTGCGCGGATTGAATTGTAACCAAAGTTAAACAAAGTAACCCTGGCCGTGCATGCGCTGGTGGCGAGCGCCATCTATTATGCACCCCATGCTCATGCCAGAGATATGTACATCAGACATGGGCCCCTATTTTTTCATCCCTTTTTTTTTTAAAAAAAGCGTTTTTGTTTAGTTATTAGTTCTAAAGATTATTAATCAGCCACCACTATTCACCTTAACATGCTCTGAGGAAGGGACCTCAAGAGCCACCAATGGTTCTTTACAGTTTAAAGTCAAAATGAAATTAAAATTTATATTTTTTAACTTCTTAGTTAAGTTCTTGGTCATATGAAGTGCATCATATCATACTGTTTAAAAGTTTAACCTTTAGATCACAAGCGACACAGATCTGTGCCGGCAGCGCAACAAATGGTAAATTGTGGTCTTGCGTGGGTGAACCCCCTGTTTGTGTCAGCTGTCATGCTGAGCTTCGCTTAGTGTTCCTGTGTCACATAAAGCCAACGTTTTTTTTTTGTTTGTTTGTTTGTTTGTTTTATTTGGGACTGTCCCATTGAGATACATTATCTCTTCTTCCAGGGAGTCCTGGCCAAGGTGGCAGCAACTAAGTATATACACATAGAACATGTAATATTAACACATATAAACATACAGACAGACAGGGTTTTAAAAATTGTGTCACTTGCAAAAGCTCATAAAGAACAATAATGCCCCAAATAATTTTATTTTAGGTCCTAAAAAGTAAATAAAACACAAAAGGGATCTTTGAACCCAGGAGAGCTTTCAGGATAGTAGGTGGGGAAAACACAAGGGAGGCGAGGCCTGCAGCAAACGGCGAGCATGTAGGAGAACAAACACCAATTTTGAAATCAGGTGTTATTAATACACTGTGGCCTAACGGTTAAATTCTTGTTTTCTCACAAACTCACGGTGATCAAAGTGTACTGACGTCTACCAAACCTTGCATATTTCTGAGTATTGATGACATCACCACACACTAGCAGGCAAATATTAACCAGTAAAATCTTGTTTTACCTCCCTCTTCCTCTACCCCCACCCATCGCCGAGCAATACGCTCGGCTGGCTCAGATGGTTTCCCTGTCACTCAGAAAGGCATCGCACTGTGGTAGGAAAATGTGTTCTGATTTCTGATTCACACCGACTTTAAGGGGATTATGTGGATCTAAGAATTTTCCCTGGCATATATAAAATATGACTTTGTGTAATAGAAGTACACATTCCTTTACAGGGAGCACCTTTCATGCACATATAGTGTTTACTTGCTGCATTTAACACATTGGTGTAAAAATCATAAAATATGGCCTGTGATAAAGTTATAGCATGTAGCAGAAGTTTATATACTGGGGCGAGGAGGCAGTGCAGCCTCACAGGACTGAGCACAGGGCTCCTCCCTTGACGAGAGTCAGGTAAACGCTGTTAAGGGAGGAGTGGGGGCTCTCCAATAGTTGGGAGTGCGGCCAGAGGACAGAGAGGTAGAGAGAGAGCCTGTGATTTATTTTAGCCCTGAGTGGTGCTGGTTTGGTTTGTGCTTTTTGAACTGTAATGTCTTTCATTTAAATTAAAGCTCCGCTGTGTTCCTGGATCTGTGCTTAGACCTCCCAGCCTGTGGGCGTCGACTGTTTCCCAGTATGTTTTATTCAATATGTTAAATTCAGGGAATACATTTGCAGGAATTCCTGTAGAGCATGTGCACTTTTGTACCTAAAAAATCAACAAAACATATCATTTAACTAGGGGTTTGCAAAATGTTGCACTCGACTATATATTCGTAGCAGGAATATTTTCTTGGGATGAATTTTTTCCTCTCATTCTCTTCTATGCAAATAGAGGCCTACCTGGTCTACTTGTATCATGAAGCAAGGTTACTTGACCTTCCTCAGTTTATTTCTGCACTGATTCCCATTTAACTGATCCGACCACTCTTTCCATTCCGTGCGGAGATTAAATGTACTGTGTAGTAGCTGTTGTAGCTTTTGTGCGTTCGGTGAAGGGAAAAAATAAAGTGCTGCTAAACGACAGCCAGCACTGCTGCTAGGCCCACCTATCACAAAGACGTCTATGGATACAGGCTCATGGGCCATTACTGTAGATGAATGCTGGTGGTGAGGGTCGGTGGTGTGCGTAATGGAGTAATGTAGGTGTTTCTTCTCGCTCCGTCTTAATTCAGGCTGGGGAGTGTTTGGCCTGAGCACTGATGGGCCCCTTCACCTTGCTGCCAGGGTGGAGGGCACTCCTCCCCGCTTGGGGGAGTTGATGAAGTGCAAATCGGCAGGATGCCGGTTGTCACGGTGACGGAGTGACGGAGCAGGCCGACCTTCAGCGCAGCCCGTAGCTGAAAGCGGCAGGCTCATACCTCTCACCTGGAGTAGCCACACGCTCACACCCACTTACACACACAATTCACCCAATCCAACTTCACTGAGCCAAGGGCACGGCTGTATAGAGCCACACTGACCTCTTTCACTTTTGAGGAAAACCGTTCCCTCGCCTCTTATGCTATAGAATGTCGTCACAAGAGGATGAAAAACCGTTTAAGAAGCACATTTTTTAGATGCCCTGCCTTGGGATCTACAGGTATGTATTATTTACCTGCAAGGAAACTGTGCAAATTCCCACATAAAGCAAAAGAGAGTACATATTTAAGAGATTCATGGTAACATCACAGTATATGAAATCCAGACAGAACAAGTAAAAGAAAATAATTAATGCAGCCAGGGAAATAAAAGTCCTTCACTCCTAGACAAACCATCAGAGAAATTGAAAATAAAAGATCCAGCAAATTAGTGTGAGGTAAAAAAACCAGAATATTCTTCTTGTTATGTTTTATATATTTTTGCAACAAGAGTACAAGGATTCCAAGTTTAACAATACACTTCCTGTGTAGACAGTCAAACAATAAGGGAAAAAAAGTATAATAATGATGTCCCCTCCCATGTAGACATTCATGAAGAGAAATGGTTGACATACATGCATCAAACATTGTAAAACTGCAGGTATGTGGCAAAAATAAAATAATAGATAATGCAGCTTCTGGGTTATGCTGCAAGTCGTATGTTCATGTGGAACTTCTGAATCTGGTTTAACGACATTGTATAGATGGAATCTGGCTTTGACCATAGTAACAATTTTCATTTTTAGCAGAGTAAATTATAATATTTAAAAAGACAGCTGATAACATGAACACACCACAGCTCAGCTCAGCACACAGTGATACACCTGGAGATGTTATGTGTATGTTAATTCCAAGATGAATCCCAGTAATCCCGTATTTAGCCGAGAGAACAGGACACGTGTATAATAGTACCTACTTAAAACGCTTAAAATGTATTAGGAAATATTTCTGGCGATAAATTATGTCAATGCAGATTTTATGTCCAACTTCAGAATTGTGCTCATGAATATTAATAGAGGTACATCCTGTTCCAGCCATTCTTCATTATTAAAGAAGTGAAATAGTTTTAGCAAGGAAAATTTGAACAAAGAAGCGTTGCCACCAACTCATTAGAATATTGATGAACCATATATTTATATATATATATATATATATATATATATATGTATATATATATTAGTGCTGGGCCGTTAACAGCGTTAATGCTTGTTAACAGTGCGAGATTCTTATTGTGCAGTAAAAAAAATATCGCTGTTAAATCCCCCCCGCCCCTCCGGACAGAGGGAGTTGGGTCTATACTACGCAAGCTATGATGAATTTCACCTTGATATTTCAGTGACTTGTGCGGTTTACGCACGTTTTAAACTTGTCTCGGTCTCTCTGTCGGGGGGGGTAATGAGATTAACGGCGTTAAAAAAATTAATCTATGCCCACCTCTAATATATATATATGTGTGTGTATCTGTGTATATGTGACAGTTCTTTTTTGTTTTGTGGGGAGGGGGGTTTCAAAGCAAAAATAATTCTTAGTAAAGCTGAGCATACACTGTGTATGTTTGCAAGAAAATCCCCTCCTGAGGGTATGATATGATTTAACACAACCTCTCACACTGCGCATGCGCCACCACAGAAATGGAAGTGAAAAAGAGCAGCATGGCAGCGCAGTGCGTGATCTGGACATATTTACACAGAACACACCAGTAATACAGCAACATTATAGATGTCGGATGTTATTGGTAATTTAAGAGACTGATATTTGTATAAAGCAGAAAGAAGTCCCAAAAAATCACTTTGGTAGATGTTCAAGTCACTCACTAGAATGCTACTCAAGTAAAAGTGTAAAAGTAACTTGGCGAGTAAATACTGTAGTTAATGGTCAGTAATCCAATTAAATAAAACACTAATAGGCTACAATGAAATGTTGCCCAATGAAAGTAGAAATGTCAGATGTCTTCATCTGACAAGTTTACCCGTCATTAGATAAAGCCTACATCAACATGGGTGTGCGGAAACAAGAGCCCCACGTGTTGTGCGTGGACGTACAGTGTGAGCAGTCAGGTCGGATCAGAGCATCGGGCCGTATAGTGTGAGAATATGAATCGTGAGCTACGAACTTCTAACCCCTGTGATTCAGTCGTACAGTTTGAGCAGGAGCTGAATAACACGACTGAAAAAATTGCACAGTGTATGTCCAGCTTAAGAGGGGAGCACTGGCCCTCTTAAAACTAAAGTTGCAGGGACATTTTTCTTCCAGTCCTAGTGCAAAGCGTTGTGGCCATTTTTCTTCTCAAGGGCACTGTCTGTATAAAACCAGCTCATATTTCGTGACTGCTTTCAAATATTTAGCACTTTCTCTTATTTAATCTATGTATATTTTTTTGCTGGTAGGTGCCATGCCAAACATTTTAGCATGTAAAAGCATTATTTAATTATGAGAAGCATTTAGAACAATAACAGCAATAGATGGTTATACATATATCTATACGGCTGACTTGACTTTTTAGATTAGATTAGATTAGACTTTATTGTCATTACACATGTACAAGTACAAGGCAACGAAATGCAGTTTAGGTCTAACCAGAAGTGCAATAAGCAGCAATTACAGGATAAAGGTATTAGTGCACGAAGGTTATATGTACAAGAAGAAACTGGATGATATTTACAGATGGATGTACAGTAATTTGAACATAATGTACAGTTTATATTAACAATAATCAGGAAGAAGTAGATTAACAAGTAGATTAACAAGTTGAATTACAAGTAGATGAACAGTTTTACAGTTCATCTGGTAGCTCTGGTTGCCTTGTACCTGATTTGCAGGCTGTTTTCCAGGAAAGTGGGGAAGAATGCGTCTTTGTACGTTTCGGTTCAGATTTTCAGCCTCCTGGCTCACATTTGACTGCATTCTTGCATCAAGACTTGATTCCATTTGATTCCGCTCCAGATGTGGCACTCAGATTTGGGCCTGGGAAAATGCTGGATCTGAGCTTATTTGCTCGGTGGGTTACAAGGAAGCTTCATCAACCAGAAACACAGTGCTGTTTCCACTTACATGTATTGAACTCATTGGTGCTTTCACCAGTTTGGCCATGGCCTGATTTGGTCTTTTGTAGCAGATAAAGACATCAGTACAACATGAGGTTTAGAAGAATTCATTTGGAGTTTTTATTGTGTTTTAGTTCATTTTATAATGACACTATTATTTGCATTCAGACCATCGTTTTTAAGGACCTGGCTGATAGATTTCCCACTATAACATCTTTTCATAATGCTACAAGAGAGGACAGTAGTGCAGGGCATCTCATTATCTGCTTTGTTATCTCTTGGTTTGTCAAGTAGTTTTTAGGCCCTTTGTTAGTAAATGGAAGGAACAGATCAATACTGACTGAAATTAGTTTGATTCACTGTTGGACCTTTGATTCTATTGCTCTAAAAAAAGTGACAACATTGAACAGCAAACTGGATTGGCTCCCTCCAGCTCCACCCTCACTTCATCACAGACAATCAGCTACTCATTATCTTTGCACGTATTCTTTTGTGTGTTTGCTATTCTTTCACTTAACCTTGTTCTGTCATTTTTGGACCCTGTTCTACAGAAGCCTGTTTGTTTTTATGCACTTTTGTAATACCCTTTAGACTCTGGGCTTGTTTTGGATGGTTTTACCTATGGAAAATAGGTCAAAAAGATTACGCCAGAACTAATAATGATTTTGTTCATTAGTATGAAAGTGCACATATATACGTGTGTGTGTGTGTGTGTATGTCCTGCTTGTGATCACACCTGCTGTAGTGGTGCAGTGCACAGACCTCGATTGGCTTATCCACACCCGTGCACAGGTGCCAAAGGATGATTAAATAGAAGGGGAAGTGGCCACTGCTGTGTTGGAATAAAAGAGGAAAAATACATTACGAATGTTGAATGCAAGCCCTCGCTGTATGATTGCATGCCAGCGTGGTGCACTACAAAACACAATGGGGCATGTTTTATGGATCCTGCCTAGTGCCTGTGGCCTTTGTCTGGGAGCTATTAAAATTCCATGTGCGATGGGAAGGGAAGCAGAGTGGAGTCTTGCCACCCAATTCGCCTTCAGCTGTCAGGTTAAAAAAGGTGGGTTTTTTTGTAACGGTGCTGGCGGCAGCGTGTCCTGCTGGACGCTAGCAAGCCAGCAGCAGCCTAGACTCGGCTTCCCCACCGTAGGGCCCTGTGCTGCTGAGGAACCTCCCTCAGGCTCTCCATCTGGACCAGCGTTCTCTGCCACCTCCGCCTCTGCTCACACACACACACTGTGCCGCACGTAGAAATTACCTCCACATGTCGCACTTGGCTACCGCCCTGCGTGGGCTGGCACGAAAAAAACAAGCATGTCCGTGCTGACCCCTCTCAGAAGATTCTGTGGCAAAAGAGGACTTGCCACCTCCAAAGCATATGGACACTAATGAGAAATGGCAATTTCATTACAGCTTTGGAAGAGTTTGGGATTCTTCTGACCTGGGGATTCCATTTGTGTATGTGTGTGTGTGTGTGTGTGTGTGTGTGTGTGTGTGTGTGTGTGTGTGTGTGTGTGTGTGTGTGTGTGT
>JBBPDC010000028.1:9876063-9887341 GCA_037974485.1 Hemigrammopetersius urotaenia
TGTCTGTCTGTCTGTCTGTCTGTCTGTCTGTCTGTCTGTCTGTCTGTCTGTCTGTCTGTCTGTCTGTCTCTCTGTCTTGTCTGTCTTGTCTGTCTGTGTCTGTCTGTGTCTGTCCTCTCTGTCTCTCTGTCTCTGTCTCTCTGTCTTGTCTGTCTGTCGGTATCTGTCTGTCTCTCTGTCTTGTCTGTCTGTCGGTCTGTCTCTGTCTGTCTGTCCCTCTGTCTCTCTGTCTGTCTGTCGGTCTGTCTCTGTCTGTCTGTCTGTCTCTGTCTGTCTGTCTGTCTCTCTGTCTTGTCTGTCTTTGTATCTGTCTCTCTGTATCTGTCTATCTGTCTGTCTGTCTGATCCATCTATTTCCCCCACCAGAATATTCGAGTTCCGGAAAATCATCGGAGACAGAGAGAAGTGCAAGCATCTGGTGCCGCGGGATTATCCGGTTTTTATAGATAAGGTACGGTCAGTTTACCTGCGTCTCAGTATCAGTATCAGACTGTTACAGCCCACAGAAGGTGTGGCTGCTACACTTAGCAAAGTCTGTGTAGCTTTGTTTGTTTATAACGGGACGCATTAAATATTCATTGTGCAGGTGGAGGATCACTCGGACTGCAAAATCCACAATGGCCATTTCGTATCCCCCCTGGAGCACCTGGTCCCAGGCATCTTACCGGCCGAGTCTGTCAGAGCCAAGTAACCCGCCAACAATCCACTGTTCTGACTTTCAGAAAGAACCCATCGCACACGTCGTAACTCTTTCTCCTTTATCCCAGCTTTCAGTTCATAGTACCCAAAAAATGGAGGAAGCACAGACCAGTCTGCATCCATCTGGCTGGGACAGGAGACCATGTGAGTGTTTTTGGGTCTGCATTGATGTGTAGCTGGAAGCTCGTGAGTGAAAACGGGCGGTTCTTCTTCCACAGAACGGTGTCAGACCAGTCTCCATCCACCTACAAGCTGTATACAAAATACACTCTGTTCTAAGTACAGTAATCCTGCAATATCCTCCGCCAATCGGACACTTCAGACTCCACAGTTAGGTAGATCTCCAGGAGACCTTTCCATCGAGCCCTCATTTGTATTTTTAGCCGCAGTAGATCAGGGGTTATTCCCCGAAAACCGATCACCTCGCCGCGGTGTCCCAATACTTTTGTCCCGCGACCTTCCGAGGTGCAGGGAATTTAAATTAAAAGTGACAAATACGGGTTTAACTTTACGTTTTCTTTAAGGGTAATGCATTAAACTGAAATTAAAGTCTTCTGGGAGCAGATTTGGGGGCACATTTAAAGTTTACACTCTAAAAATGAGCTTTTTTTTTTAACTAAAACACACCAAAAGTTTTTCACTATACGCGGGTGTACATGTGCTCTGCAGGGAAATAACCTGTTCTGACATTTTTGATGTTTTTTAATCAATATCCCAACAATGCAAATGCAGTCGCCTGCCCCTCGGTTACAGCACAGACAGGCCAACAGAAAAGTGGGTAGTGCTGTCGCCTCACAGCAAGGAGGTCCTGGGTAGGGTTCTGGGCCGGGGCAGCCAGGGTTCTCCCCCTCTCTGCAAGGAGCTCTAGTTTCCTCCTACAGTCGGAAGACGGACTGGAGGTGGTGCTAAATCGCCTCTAGGTGCGAGTGTGTGTCTGTATGCCTGCCCTGTGATGGACTGGCGACCTGCCCAGGGCGTTTCACCCGATGGGATACAAGTACAATTACAATTACGGCGTTTATCAGACGCTTTCATCCAAAGCGACTTCTATTCCCTGCCTACAGGGGGCAGTCTCTCCCTGGAGCAACTTAAGGGACTCGCTCAGGGACCCAGTGGTGGTGCTGAAGGTAGGATTCGAACCTATGACCTCTTGGTCCAGAGGCAAGTATCCTACCCACTAGGCCATCACCAGGAACCCAGTGGTGGTGCTGAAGCTAGGATTTGAGCCCAGGCTGCCCCCCCCCCCGACCTTGGTTAGAATAAACAGTTCAGAAAACGGACGGATGGTTGTTTGTTCTGAGCTCGAAACATCCGATTGCGAACATGCATTCCTAGTATTTTTAGTCACCAGTATGTTTCCCATCTCTCCCTCGATCAGGCTTTAATGTGTGACCTTTTTCAGTTTTTCTGGAGGAGGCGGAACCTCATGGCCAGACCGATGATCAAAGAGTCCGGGATGGGCTCCCTGCTGCTGGAGAACCCTTATTATATCCTTCAAAGGGCAGATAGTGTGTGTATGTCATATAGTTTCAAAGTAGGACCAACACTTCTTGAAGGCTTCCTTGACAACAGAATGCCACATGGGTCCCGAAAACCTAAAGACCAAGTGTGAGTGGACACTTAAACGTTTTGGCCTAAAACATATGTGTGAAGATTTTATGAAATTTTTTATTAAAAAATTTTCAAAATCTTGGTCCAGTTAGTTAACATGCAGTCACACGCGTTTTCCTCGCTCTCTCTCTCTCTCTCTCTCTCTCTCTCTCTCTCTCGCTCTCTCTCTCTCTCTCTCTCTCTCTCTCTCTCTGTGTCTCTCTCTCTCTTTCTCACGCACTCTCTTTCTGTTTCTGTTTTTTGTTGTTGTTGTTTTGCTTGTGTCCCAGTGTTCATCCATTTCTTCACCTATGTCTTCCTTCTTTCTTCCTTTCTGCCCCCCTCACCTTCTGTTTTTATTGCTTCCCCTCAAACAGACCCCTCATCAAGCTAAGTATAACGTGGCGTAAGAACGGTGTGGTGGTTAACCGTGGCCTGAGGGACTTTGGCCGACGTCTGACCATCAGCGGACCCCTGGTTAGCGACAGTGGCTATTACGAGTGTGAGGCGTCTCTGCGCAGCAGCAGTGTGCCGTCTGTCACAGCGGGAGCCTATTTGCACGTACTCGGTACTTCCCCTCCCATCCCTCAACACACCATCAACACACATTCAGCCGTCTCATTGGCTAATTCAAGCTTCTGCAGGGAATACATTTTACAGACATGTAGAGGCAGCTTTATTGCACTACACTGAATGAGTAGAGAACGCTTCTCTTTATAGCACTCGCAGTCTTATAAATCCTTTTACTGGCTATGCCGTTGTCTTTGACTACTCTCTGCAGAACACCCTCAGTTTGTTAAAGAACCAGAGCGCCACATCACTGCTGAGATGGAGAAGGTGGTGGATATCCCATGCCAGGCCCGTGGTGAGTGTGCATGTGTGTGTGTATTGTGTGTATCTGAGTGACGCAGTGATGAATTACACCTGCCCTGCATATTTAGGTGTAACACACCTAATCCAATTATATTGAATGTTTGTAGTTTGTTTCATAACATTGACCTTTTATTTTAAAGTGCTATGCTACAGAGCAGGACTATGTTGTTTTGCTTGATGCAACCTATACCAGCTGGAAACAACAATGAATTTGTCGCCATGCCAGTGTCAGCTTGATTATGACAAACCATACCTGATCTATCCGAACAGTGTGACCTTGCAAACACATACAAAAACATTTTAATAAAACAGTGTAATAAACAGTAACACACTAACCTTATCAGAAGATGTGTGTTTGCTCCTGAGCAATGCTTGTATAAAAATCTGTGACTGTTAGTCCAAGAAAGCATCTGTTCCTTCCATTAGGGGATAGGACGACCCTCCCTCTCCCTCTATCACGCAATGCTAGACAGTGTTGATGTGTGTTAGCTAACGTTACAGAATTAGCCATCTCCTCCAGGCACATTGAGCCATCCAGTGATGTAGCATTAGCATCAGTTAAAAAACATGCAGTGAATTTGCATGATTAAAGGACAGCACTGGAGAAATCTTATGATAGCCGTCATCCTCCTAGTATTGCAAGGCCAGACAAGATCTTGTAGTGAAAACATCTGAGGCCCACCATATGCATAAATGTGGGTGAGAACATAGACATATTAGGTTGGGAACAAACTTACTGTACTTCAAAGCCCCTTTAAAGCCGGAGTTCAAAGTAGATGGACAACAAGCTTGTTGTTTACCCATGAATGTAATGTAAACAAGCTTGGCTAAAAGATCTCAAATGAATCCTCCCGAATAACTCCAGTTAGGTGTGTGGAGAACATGCAGTAAACATGGCTATTAACAGTCCAAAACAAATTACTCAGACTGTACATTAGCTTTAGAGCATATCACAGGGCTAGTCATAAAATTGATGATAGCAGCGGCTGCATGTGGCCTCTGCTGTTCACAGTTGCGAGTAAATGTGATGTGGAAAGAATTAGCAGGGTTGCGTAATCCATTATCAAAAATGTAATGAGTCGTCTCCAGACGTGTACGCTCACGTTTCGCCTTGTGCGATAGACCTGAGGGAATTGGCTGCCCAGGGGAAAAGCTGGGGGGAAAAAATGCTTCACATTTCATTGAATTGCAAGCTTTCACTTAACACAGAAACATGCATTTGTAAGGTGCATACAATTAAGTAAAGTTAAAGTTTCATAGCTTTTGTTTGAACTGTAGTTATAACAGGGAAAACGCTGAAATGTGCAGGACAGGGGTCTTCAGGATCTGAAAGAGGTCAGTCTGACCCTCTCTCTCCTCCCTCCCCAGGTGTTCCTCAGCCAGACATTGTGTGGTATAAGGACGCTGTTCCCATCAGCCCAGTTAAGACCCCGCGCTACAGGGTCTTGGTGGGTGGCAGCTTGCAGATTAACGGGCTGCTCCCAGATGACACCGGCATGTTCCAGTGCTTCGCTCGCAACCTAGCTGGAGAGATCCAGACCAACACGTATTTGGCTGTCACCAGTACGTACCCACCTCACATGCTGCTGCCACTGGCTCCACCGTTTTTACCTCTTCACTTCAGAATCGTTCATCTCCTGCCTTATCTCACCCGTCCACATCTGTCATTATACAAGTACACAGACCTATCAGCTGCTTTCATGAAAAGAGAGAGAGGCAGAAGGATTAACTTGGGAAGAAGGGCAAGGGAGAAGGAGACAGGAGTTAGCATGGGGGTGGGTGCAAGAGAGAGAGATAAAGAGGGAGAAAGAGGCTTGAGTGAGGCAGAAGGGAGAGAGACACAGAGGATTCCATGAGGAAGAGGGGAGAGGGAGAGAACGGGTTAAAACAGAGAAAGATAAAGAGAGAGGGAGTGAGAGGAGGGAGTGACTGATGGGATAATATAAAGGGACAAAGAAGGAGAGCAGAGGAGAGAGACAGAGATAGAGAAACAGCAGGCACGGATCTCACAGAGTGTTTTTCTTCCCTTCTGATCTTGATTTCGATTAGATTTCTCCCTTTTTATTTCGTCTGTCTCCTTTGTTTTTTTTCTGTAATAGAATGCATGAAAAAGATTCCTCCGAGATAACTGCAGCCCACACTAACACAATACACCTGCTCTCGCGCTTCTGTTTTGACTTGTATTGTCAAAGTGTGCTGTCGGAAGAGTGTGTATGCGTGTTATCTGAGCGGTCTTGCCCTGTCTGCCCCAGGCATTGCCCCCAACATCACTGCAGGGCCGTCGGACAGCGCCGTGATCGACGGCATGTCTGTCATTCTGCACTGCGAAACATCCGGAGCGCCGCGGCCTGCTATCACGTGGCAAAAAGGTCAGCTTCTAATCAGTCATCTCACACACACACACACACACACACACACCTGCCTGGACGCAGGCCTGACAAAAAGCTGAGTGTTATCTGAGGGTCTCCTGGAGCGAGATCCATCAGTGAAGCTGCAGAGGCTGAGGCATTGCGGGATTTATCATGCAGCTAAAGCACTGGCCTTTTGATAAACGGTTGAGACATCATTTCTCTGATCTCTTCCTTCAGCTCTCCTAACGCGCTCGTTCTTTTCTCTCCGTCTCTCTCTTTCTTATCTTTTCGTCTTATATATCCATCATGCTTGCTGTCTTGCTCTTTCATTTTCTCTCACTCTATCTATCTATATCTCTCTCTCTCTCTCTCTCTCTCTCATTCTCTTCCTCCGCAGGCGAACGAGTGTTGGCCAGTGGCTCCGTGCAGCTGCCTCGGTTCACCCTGCTGGAGTCAGGTAGTCTACTGGTCAGCCCCTCTCACCTGTCCGATGCTGGCACCTACACCTGCATGGCCAGTAACTCACGTGGCATTGATGAGGCGTCTGCCAACCTGGTGGTGTGGGGTGAGTGAGAGCGGAGAGCTGTTTTTTTTCAAAGACAGTGATTAATGTAGTCTTTAACTATGCTGTTTTGCAGAACTCATGTCTTCTTAGCAAGAAAAGATTATCAAACATCCTGCTATTACATTAGTTTTGTTGACTTGTGGCTTTATCGTCTGTCTCCATAGCTGTTTTTGTGTCAAGTTTTTAATGCCTTTTTTCTCCCTTCACTCTGCATTTTGAATGCAATATGGTTGTGATGTCACAATCATGAGCACCTTGTGACCACCCATTTAGCCCACGGTTGTTAGCCTCATCTATTCATCTTGACTTAACTGTTTCAACCTGGACTCCCTTTTTGAACGAGACGTCCTACAGAGCAGCCAATCAGAACAGAGTTCACCTACATGTTTCATTCTTAAAGGCAAAGCCCTTCTAAACAATCAATAGAGGGAGATAAAGGGGAATTAGGAAGTCAGTTAAAAAATGAATGTCATATTTCATAAGTGGGCTTCAGAAAGAGTGTTTTTTCTGCTTTTTATAAAAGAATTCAGAGCAGAAATCAGGTATATATATCTGTCTTAAAGACACATTAACAAAGCATGAAAAAAAGAAAAAGAGAAAAACAACAGAATGCTAGGATGTGAGCCCTTGAAAAGCAGAATTGTGGATTACATGTCTGGTGGTGTCTATGTGTTCCCTCAGCTCGAACCCGCATCACCAATGCTCCACAGGACCAGAGTGTCATCAAAGGTACCAAAGCCACGATGTACTGCGGCGTGACCAATGACCTCAGTGTCACTGTCAGGTAGCCCCTCTGTCTTACTGGCCCATTTTCCCTCACCTCTCCATCTGCCTACTAATGTCTCTCTCTGTCTCTGTCTCTGTCTCTCTCTCTCTCTCTGTCTCTCTCTCTCTCTCTGTTTCTCTCTCTCTCTCTCTCTCTCTCTCTCTCTCTCTCTCTCTCTCTCTCTCTCTCTCTCTCTCTCTCTCTCTCTCATTCCCATTCTCTCCCTGTCTCTCTCCCTCTCATCTCTTCATCTCTGATCAACAGTAACTCACTCAGTCAGTCTTGGCAGTCTCTTTATTGCGCTTAGTCTCATAAGAGTTGATTTAGCTGTCACCTGCTGAGCTGCGCTTATTGATTTGATCGAGAGAAACAGATGAATATGTAAACAGAGCAATAACTTAGATGCAGACTTTAATTAAACACAAGACACAGGAGATTAAACTGCGAGTCGATGCTGCTGCAATTAAAATGTGTGTGTTTTCGTCTGCCAGAGTGTATTATATATGCCTGTGTGTGTGTGTTTGCATGTCATAGTGTGTTATATTTGCATGCTTAGTGTATATGGGAGCCTTCATACCAGTTAATAATAAATGTATTAAATGTGCATGTTGCTGTTTGTGTAACTGTATATATATGTGTGTTATATATATACTTAATATATATTGCATTCCAATGTGTTTGTGTATTTATGTATGCTTGGGTGCCAGGGCTTATTATTTAAGTTTTATTATGTGTGTATGCATGCCGTCATAAATTAGTAATGACTGGTTTGTGTGTGTGCATGTGAGTGCGTGTGTGTGCATGCCAGAGTGAATTACATTATGCATGTCCCTCCAATATGTGTGTTATTTGCATTAAACCTTTATTTTGATCCAAACCCAATTACAGACTGTTCACTTTCTGTCTGAACTGAACCCAACTTAAAACCCATCATCATGTTCTGAGTATGAAACTGATCTGAGCCTAATACAGTTTGGTTCAGACCCCACTAGATCTGAACATCATCACATTTTGAGTTGTTTTTTTCAAAGACAGTGATTAATGTAGTCTTTAACTATGCTGTTTTGCAGAACTCATGTCTTCTTAGCAAGAAAAGATTATCAAACATCCTGCTATTACATTAGTTTTGTTGACTTGTGGCTTTTATAACATTAACACATTTATCGTCTGTCTCCATAGCTGTTTTTTGTGTCAAGTTTTTAATGCCTTTTTTCTCCCTTCACTCTGCATTTTGAATGCAATATGGTTGTGATGTCACAGTCATGAGAACCTTGTGACCACCCATTTAGCCTCATCTATTCATCTTGACTTAAGTCTTTCAACCTGGACCCCCCATTTTGAACGAGACGTCCTACAGAGCAACCAATCAGAACAGAGTTCACCTACATGTTTCATTCTTAAAGGCAAAGCCCTTCTAAGCAATCAATAGAGGGAGATAAAGGGGAATTAGGAAGTCAGTTAAAAGTGTCATAAGTGGGCTTCAGAAACAAAATAAAATTAGCTACAAGACACTCTTAAGCTGCAAAATTGATTTCCATGTATTATTCACATTTTGATTCCAAACCTGCCCCACACCTGATAGCATTCTGTCTAAAATGGATCCATCTCTCCATAACTTGATGAAAAGTTTGTTCGAACCTGACCCGAACTCAAACCACAGATGTGTACAAATCTTACCTAAGCCCAACAAAATTCTGTCCAAGACCAACCTGACTTGTTGATCATCACCTAAAGCAGAGGCCCCCAACCTTTTTTGCGCCATGGACCAGTTTCCAGTAAAACAATATTTTCACAGACCAGTATAGATACAACTGAAATCAAAGTGTGTTTGTTTTTTTTATCATTTTTGATAGCTTGTGGGCAATTTTTTATGTACCGTGTCACATATCACGTAACAGTGATATTTTTCAGACTCTCAACAAATAATCAATAAATAATCAATAAATCAATCTTTCTGTGCGGCCCGGTACCAGTCTGCCGCCCGGTGGTTAGGGACCTCTGACCTAAAGTACTGAAAGTAAACTTAAACCCTGAATGGTAGCATTAGTTAAATTCTATAAATAAATAAAATTTGAACATATGTATTTAGGCAATGCTGTCAGTGGTGGGGGGTAGTTGGGTCCTAAATATTTCAAGCTCTAATTTGCATGCATTTGTTGAGAGTGAATGTTTTCATTAAGTCTGTAGATTCTTGATGTACAGTATATTTTCTTGGTAGTAGGTGTTTTTTAACAGTGTGTGGTCATGGCTGGTTTGTTTTGGTTTTGTGTGTTTTCAGGCACGTGTGGGAGAAAGGTGGTCTGGCTATAGATGTGAAGTCAAGCCCACGGCTTCGTGTGGACGCCAACGGCACCTTGCACATCTCCCAAACCTGGTCAGGAGATATCGGCACCTACACCTGCAGAGTGACATCTGTCGGGGGCAATGACTCCCGCAGCGCTTACCTGAGAGTCAGGTCCAGACCCTCGTCTATCCTTCTCTTTCCTCTCTGTCCATCTCCCATGGCAGATTATAGAATGGCTCATAGTTTCTCTGTTTCGCCTCTCTGCATTATAGATTTCTGGCTTTTTGATCTTCTGGTAAACAGAACACTGGGAGCCATGAATGTTGTCATACTCCTGTATTTTTTACATGCTCAACCTTGTCAGTGGGCTTTTATTGATTTTGTTATCATTAATAACCTACAGTTTATTCGTTTGACCTCACATTTTGAATGTTTATGACATTTTGCAAGCTTGCATTGCCAACATTGACAAGCCTACGTTTTACAGTCTTTATCTGACACCAAGAAAAAAGTACAAATAAATGGGTAACAATGGAAATAACCATGGTGTAAACATGTCCTGACAGGTCTTATGTGCTGACACCTCACAGCTTTGTATATTATCTTCCCCGACGTGTTAATCTCTTAGTCTATTATGAGAAAGTTTGGGGCTTAGTGACTTCCCTTTATGTGACGCCATTGTTTAAATATTTGTTCATTTTTCAAAAATGTGTTTTCATAAAAAAAAAAAAATTTAAATTGATGGATGGTAGGCATCTATCATGGGCACCAAAACTCTGTGTGCCTGGACTTGTGGTCCACTAATTTGATTTCTTATTCCTCTTGCAGGCAGCTACCCCACGCTCCAGAGAACCCTGTTGCTACGTACAGCTCTACAGAGAAACGCTCCATCAATTTGACGTGGGCGCAGGCCTTCGATGGCAACAGCCCCCTCATCCGCTACATCCTGGAGGTGTCTGAGAACAGTGAGTGCATGTGAACAATCTCAGCAAGCTCCTGTACAAACAGTGATATTTTGTTATACCTGTCACTGCATTCCATATAATATTCTGTTTAAAACTGTAAACAGAATAATAGACCTAAGAGACACTGAATGTTCTTTTTTTGTATTGACTGGGATCATCAATACACTACTGGGGACCACAAATATGTGCAGGAAGATGACAACCTGTATTGATTACTGTGGCACAGCCTCTACTGACCAGCATTGTCTTCTGTGTATTTCTCTCTCTCTCTCTCTCTGTCTCTCTCTCTCTCATTCTCTCTCTCTCTCTCTCACTCTTTTCTCTCTCTCTCATTCTCTCTCTCTCTCTCTCTCTTTCTCTCTTTCTATCTGTCTGTGTCTCTCACTGTCTCTCTCTCTCGTATTTCTCCCCCTCTTTTCCTACTCTCCTCCCTCTCATCTCTTTCTCTCTGTTTCAATATCCCTCGTTCCATCTCTAACGAACAGCTGGTGAGGAAAAGTCCCCCAGTCTACCCCCAGTTTTAAACACACACACACACAGACACACACACACACACACACTAATCTCTCTCTCAGCTCACACGTCTGTCTGTCAAAAGAGCCTTTATGCACTGTGTGGAATGTGTTTGCGAGTGAGAGTGTGTGTTTGCGTGTGTGTGTGTGTGTGTGTGTGTGTGAAATCTGTATTTCAGTCCTATCTGAAAGGAAAATGTGCTGATATGTGGGTAATATCACAATATACTCCAAATTGAATACCACACACTGTGGCACACTTTCGGGAATCTACATGCTTTGTGTGTGTGTGTGTGTGTGTGTGTGTGTGTGTGTGTGTGTGTGTGTGTGTGTGAGTGAGTTTAAAGGAATATGGGAGGATTTTCCAGCCTAATCTCCTTCCTCTGCCTCGCTAGGGTACGGTTCATTACCACACACACACTACAATTTTCCCGAACTCGGAAAAGACCAGAAAAGTCAGTGACTGAAAAAACCACTACAGCAGAAACCAGTGGGGGAGGCGCTGATGCAGATTTCTCTGCGTGTGTGAGGGTAAGTCTAGTGTATGTTATCATGGCAACCAAATTGAACCTTTAGGACAATTTATCTGTTTTGAGAGGTAGGTGTGTGTGTGTGTGTGTGTGTGTGTGTGTGTGTGTGTGTGTGTGTGTGTGTGTGTGTGTGTGTGTGTGTG
>JBBPDC010000028.1:9889506-9906831 GCA_037974485.1 Hemigrammopetersius urotaenia
TCTCTTTCTCTTTCTCTCTCTCTCTCTTTCTCTGCCTGTCTCTCTCTCTGTCTCTCTCTCTCTCTCTCTCTCTGTCTCTCTCTGTCTCTGTCTCTCTTTCTCTCTCTCTGCCTGTCTGTCTCTCTCTCTCTGTCTCTAACTCTCTCCCTCTCTCTCTCTCTCTCTCTCTCTCTCTCTCTCTACCTCTCTCTCTCTGTCTGTCTCTCTCTCTCTCCCTGTCTGTCTCTCCCTCCCTCTCTCCCTCTCTCTTTCTCTCTCTCTCTCTCACTCTCTCCCTCTCTCTTTCTCTTTCTCTCTCTCTCTCTCTGCCTGTCTCTCTCTCTCTAACTCTCTCTCTCTGCCTGTCTGTCTCTCTCTCACTCTCTCTCTCTCTCTCCCTCCCTCTCTCTCGCTCTCTCTTTCTCTCTCGCTGAGCCAGATGCTCCATGGACGGTGCTCCTGGCCAACATAGAGCCAGAGGCCACCAGTATTATGGTGGGTGGCCTGATTCCTGCTCGCTCTTACCAGTTCCGCCTGTGTGCCGTCAATGATGTGGGCAAGGGCCAGTTCAGCAGGGAGACGGAGCGGTCAGTAGACAACATGCCCTTAATGTGTCTTTTCTTTTTTTAAGATTAACCCTACATTAGAATTGACAGTTTGACATGAACACAATGTATAGTGTTAGACATTATTGCTTTTAGATAAGGAAAAATAAAAAAAACTAGACAGACTATCACAAAGACAGACTGGGAGTTTGCTCAAAAGAGAATGTGGGTGACCACAGATAAGAAGAGTGCATTGAGTGCCCTAATGGTTCTTTGGAAGGACAAGTAATTCTGTATAACACAAAAATGTGGTTAAATGGTTCTTCTCTATGTTGGAAATGTTTTTGGTACCATGTAGAACAGTATACAGCTTAGTTACATACGTATATCGCCGTGGTCAGAACCAAACCATGTATGTGTCAGTCAGGTCCATAAGTATTTGGACATTGATGCAATTTGTGTCGTTTTCTCTCTGTATACCACCACAATGGATTTGAAATGAAGAAACCGAGATGTAGCTGAAGTTTAAACAGCCAGAGTCCCAGCATTTTCAGAGGCTCAAAAGTAATTTGGACTTGTGACTGACAAGCGGTTTTATCGTCAGGTGTGGCCTATTCCCTGGTTATTCCATGGCAAGAAAGAGATGGAGTTGATTGAATTCATATATAGCTATTGATTCAAGGCCATCATTAGGCTGGAGAAGCAAATAAACCTGTAGAGAAAATGTCAAAGTTGCAGGGTGTTGTGCTGGTACATAAGGCTTTACGGTTTTGTTCTGAACACAGTAATATACGGACGAAAGCTGGCTTCATCTGTTCGGTTGGTGGACAGTTCTCATCCCAGCAGAAGTGACAGCTAAGTAATTTGAAACCTGCTACACCTGAACCAGCACAACATCTGTTAAAATACAACTGTTATGTTGGTGTTACTGCTGTGCTAAGGATGGTTCACTTTTCAAATAATATAGAACAGATACAAGCTGGGTGCACCTACTAAACTGGCAGCTCAGTGGATACAAATGGTGTTATTCCGTCAAAGGTATCCTCCATGTTTCTGCTGAAACTGTACAAGGCCACAGGGCACCAGCCAGCCTTCGAGTGTCTTAATCACTGACATATTGGGATCCAGTCAGGCCAATTAAGTGCTATTCTTTTTCTATTGTGACAGAGTGCATGTAATCCCTGTAGCTTCCAGCTGAGAGATTTGGCATGGACCACATGTGGCATTTCTTTAGGGACTTAGCACATGGCAGGAAACAAAGAACGGGAGCTGCGATCCCCATGTAGCCTTGCACTTAAGCATACAAGTACACGCACAAAGACCCTGATGAAAGAAGCCGAAAGCTTTCATGTCACCGGCAAGCCGGTGGGGCCAGCGGAGGGAGAGAGAGGTGCATTATCCTGCTGTAGAGGAGGAAAAGACGAACACTAGACAGCGCGTGTGGAGATTTAGCTGCTTTTGTCTGGAAGCTCCAAGTCTGCCGGAGCTTCAGAGAGGAGGCTGATGCAGTTTCTTCTACAGACACACTCTGATCCCATGGGGACGGCTCCGACGTCTCCTAGCCGGCTTTGGCGAGCTCGCACACAGCCTGCGCAGCACAGTAACACATATACAAGCTTACATTTTATCACCTAAGAAAGTGCCTCAAGGGAATGTTCCAAGACACCTCAGAAAACGCATCTCAAGCAACAGTTCAACATGGATTTGATGTGGTGTGTATTAATATTAAATAGTCTTCTGTTGTCAAAGTAGCACAGCGCCCGGGTTCAGCTTAAAAACATTCGGTGCACGTTTCACTTAAACATTAGATTTCGAGTATCTGTGGATCAGTTGACGCAAGAGTGGCTGGATGCGATAGGGATGATGATGTTTATTGAAAATCGACTTAGGATCAGATCAGTTTTTTGGGGTTTTTTCTTCAGAAACTTGTGAGATAAAGTAAATGTCTCTATCAGACTACAATATCCTGCTATAGCGAATCAATATCCTGCCACCCAGAAAAGCTAAAGCTCTGACCCAGCTGTCTCAAGAAAGAGAAAGCTTTTCAAACAGGAGCTGCAAAATATTTAAAAAGAGCATAGCTGCAAGACTGGTTTCTGATGCAACCGTCAGTCAAGAACGAAACCCTGAAAAGGCAAAGTAAGGCTGTTCTTATACGACACTATAAAGAGTCTTTCAATTTTTTTTCTTTTCCTTTATTTACTGCAATACAAGCTGTGCTTCTACGTAAAAGTTTGACAGGTTTTACCGCAGCGCTGACGCAGACAAACGCATACACACCAGTCCACGTAAACACACACAATACACCATTTAAGCATTTGGAGTCACTTGTGATATTAATATTTATTACTTCATGTACAATAGTGAAACTGACACTGTATTTTGCTGTATTTTTGATGTTATTAATGGTAAATTGTAAATTAGATATTGATTTAAACCTGTTTGTCCTTCTCTGTGCTGCAGCTTTATCAGCCTTTTTAGAATTAGACTTATTTTACACAGTTATCTGAAACCAGATTGGTTTCATAATATCAAAAACATTGACTCTAAGCTTGAAACGGAATGTATCATGGAAAACGTATCATTGTGCTCATTTTTTAAAAAATGACTTTGTTGGAGTAGCAAAAACTGTTGAGCTTTCAACAAATGTGTTAATTTCATTCCATGTATGGAAACATGGCTGCTTTTTTGTTTGTCTTTGTGACATCACAAAAAACCTCATGCATACCCTTCAGCATAGGAGTGTATCAGCCAGAACAAAGTTCTGAATGATGTTTAATAGAGTAGCCAATCACAAGAATAAACAAGTAAAGGGTCCTTGACAAAATAGTGCATTCATCTGTACAGTCATTCAGTACTGTACCATATAATAAAGCACTTATGCGTCATAAACCCTTTCTGCTTTTTACCTGTGCCCTCAAACGCATGCGCGCGCACACACACACACCCGGATCACAGGCTATTCTCTCTGAGCGTGCAAAGAGTCCATGGGGGATGACATAACAGCTCGCAGAGCGCCGAGCTTCCGAGGCATCCGCCTTTGATCCTAAGCGCCACGTTTTTATCTCAGCCCCAGAACTGCACTCTCACCCAGGAGAAATCAAGATGTCAACTTAAATTGATTTAAGGAGAGCCCGGCTGCTATCCTGCTCCACAGCATAAGCCCATTTCTTTTTCTCTGTTGGCGCCTTTGATCATCATCATGCTCTGCTAGAGCCCGTCTCTCCGGGTCTCGCACTCACAGCTCCCTTTTGCTGTGGACTCAGGCAACCTGAACCAGCAAAAGAAGACAGGGCCCTAATCGTTATTCTCCCCCGTTTCTGGCTGTTTAAATCACACACGCACAGCACAGAGCAAGTCCTGCTGTTTATCTTCCTGTGATGAAGACTTTGGCTGGTCCAAAGAGACTTTTCACATGAAACAGTAAAACATTCTTTGATAACTTGCCTGAAACTCCGTCTCTGCTTTTCTCCTCTTTTCCCACCCCGCCTAAAGTCTCGATAAATGGTTCTGCTTACAGTGCTGGTTCGTTTCTAGTCTTGTCTCTTCGTGTAAGGAGTTTGCGTTGGTCTCTTGGTGTTGATTTGGCATTCAAACAATTCTGATGCATTTGATATCATAACTAATAGAATTGTAATGCTGTACTGTGACCACAGCACATTATCTCATTTTTGCATTTCAGTACCATGATTTTGCAATGCATTCTTATACCCCCTACAAACTTATACCCCCTACAACCTTTACTAGCTAAATATTATTTTAAAAAAGGCCAGATTTAGAGTTGTTGTGTTTGTGAACAAGGCTTAGAAGAGGCTGAAAGAAAAACATGATGCAAAGCATGTTCACATTTAGCTGAAATGACTGGAACAAGTGCAACAAAACCTATGCTAGTTCACCAGCCTGGAACAAACAGGCTAAAAAAGCTTATAACTCTAATTTTTAAAAGCTATTATGTATATTAAAAATCTTGGACATAAAAAACAAAAGAAAAATAGAGTAGCAGTAAAGTTTTCCATTGCATCTGTGACATAAACTGCCCTGAGATCAAACGGCGTAACACAAATCATCAAAATTGTTGGTAATGCTAACATGTGGTGTGTTTACGTGTGACTAAGGCCCACTTTACTTTACTTTACTTGTACTTTTGCTCTCAGGCTGACGTTGCCAGAGGAACCGCCTAGTGCCCCTCCCCAGACAGTCATCGCCAGTGGTCGTACCAACCAGTCCATCATGATTCAGTGGCAGCCGCCCCCAGAGAGCCACCAGAATGGTCCGCTTCAGGGCTACATTATCAGGTGAGAGTTTGTAGTCACACATACTTCATCACACACACTTCTCCTAGAGGAGAGTGTTAGACAGTTCGCCTTCAATTCAGCTTTAATTACTGAAACCTGCACAGTCAGCCAAACAGCAGTCCCTACAGGACACGGAGCGCACTGCCGTAAATTCGCCAGCACCAAATGTACTTTCACATTGTTCACTGGAGGCCAGTTTAACTCTGCGTGGTGTAAATTGGGCCTGAATACTGTTGTAGTTAATGTCCCCCAGTGACTTAAATATGTATATAAATTGGATATAATAGACAAATCCATTGCTGTAGTACATCTCAAATGAAACAAAGAGGGGAGTGGGTGGGTACCATGCAGTAAGTCAGTTTTCTTTCAGGCTTGTTGGATACGTCATGGTAATTTATAGAAAGAGGCGGTAAATCCTCAGCATGAGGGAAAAACAGATAAATCACGTAAACATACAACAAAACCAAGAAGAAAGGAAACAAACAGAGACAGCCTGAATAAAAGAACCTGCACAAAGGCTGAGTCTCTACAAAGCCCCAGACAAAGCCCAGGAGTATATTTCCCTATCTCTGTCATAACACAGCTTTGTACTTCTGAAACTAACTTTACAGATGAAGTGGGGGAAAACGTGAATGTGTGTAAAAGAATCAAATGATTTTGGAGCGTTTCTGTTGGTCTAGTCAGCATGAAAAAGAGAAACTAGCATTTTGAAATGGTGTAAAACAATCAAAACTGAAATTGCGAGTCACAAGAGTGTTAGATGTCAGATTATATACAAATTGATGGGAAGCCGTTGAGGATAATGACATGGGATGAGCTAAGGTGGATCTAAGGCACAGAAGACCACAACAAAAGCTCAATGAAAAAGCCATGACATCATGCTGTATTAACTACACTGTTGGTGCTGTTGAGTATGTCTCAGCTCAGTCTTGTACTGCCTCTGTGTGTTGCCTGAAACGTGTTCTTCATGTTGCCTCAAACTGTGAAACTGTGTTGGTTCAGGTACTGTCTATCAGGTCTGCCAGTGGACTGTCAGATTAAAAACATCACCAACCCAGACCAGACCAACCTTCTCCTGGAAGACCTCATCATCTGGACCAATTATGAGATCGAGGTAGCCGCCTACAATGGTGCGGGTCAGGGCGTATTCAGCCAGAAGGTCACGGAGTGGACTCTACAGGGAGGTGAGGGCTGGGTAGAGTGCTTCGGTACTGCTTGTCTTTGACCTGAAGCTGCGGTCGAGGTCATTCTGGTATCTCCACAGTAAATGCGCAGTATCGATCCACTCAGTGGAACATTTGTCTGAAAACATTTGTGAATCTTGAGCATTAAATCTTCTGTGCTGTTTTTGTCCTCCTTTAAATCTCACTTACCTCCGGTTCTTTTTCTCATTCATCGCTGTCTTCATAAATTGGCCATGCTTCACAGTGCCCACGGTCCCCCCAGGCAACGCACAGGCCGAAGCTGTCAACTCCACCACAGTTCGCTTCACATGGAGCGCCCCTAGCCCTCAGTTTATCAACGGAATTAATCAGGGATACAAGGTAAGCACCCCCTTATGCTCCTTAGAGTCCTGTAAAAGAATAAAACAGTGTGTACATAATTTTCCTCTTAATTGTAATGTAATTAGCCAAGATACTTCTTCAGTTTAGTTAGTTTCTTTAGGTTTAATTAGCCTTGATCTGAGTTAGATTTGCTTATGTCATTTCTGAGACATATGTGTCATATGACATTTGACATGACATTGTTGTCAATAAAAGTGGACATGAATACATTACACAGCTAAAAACAGAAAGTGATAGATTTTTGCCTCCATTTCTGTCAGTTTGAGAGTGTGTGGTGACTCATGCATGCAGGTTGCACAGTGCTAGTTGTTTGTAGGGAAGGTCGTCTCTTTATTTGTGAATGAAGATACTGTAAATTAAAACTTTTAATATGCAGTTTTAATTTTAGATTATCAACGTTTATCAATAGTTTTCTTGTTTCCCCTCAGCTATTGGCCTGGGAACCGGTCCATGAAGACGACATCGCCATGGTGACAGTGAGGCCAAACTTTCAGGACAGCATGCATGTGGGATATATCACTGGACTCAAGAAGTTCACGGAGTACTTCACCTCAGTGTTGTGTTTCACCACACCAGGGGACGGCCCCCGGAGCCCTCCGCTGCGCGTCCGCACACACGAGGACAGTGAGTGAATGTCCCAGCCTCAGTGTTTGCAGTCACAGGTGTAATCCTTGTCAAAGTACATCTTTTATTTGATATTCCACATAAAAATCAGCACACATCCTCTACAGAGAACTCACTATTGCACATTTAATGTGTTAAACAATGTCCTGTGGTACTTAAAAACCTTCTCATTCATTACACTTAATAAAAATAGAAATGAATCAAATAGGATCTGTGCAATAAATTTGAAGAATGTCTGCAAATGTTGTGGAGGTTGTGTTAGTTTATTTTCACTTAGAAAATCAACCAGGCATGTAATTTAATGGGGTGTTGAAACTTTGCATTTGCATCTTTTTAAAGCTTTGCATCTTTTTAAAGCAAAGTTGCTTTACAAAACGTCAACAACAGAGACCACAAAAAGAAATAGAAACGTTCTCAACTCCAGTCCTGGGGAG
Source organism: Hemigrammopetersius urotaenia (assembly GCA_037974485.1). Taxonomy (NCBI): domain Eukaryota; kingdom Metazoa; phylum Chordata; class Actinopteri; order Characiformes; family Alestidae; genus Hemigrammopetersius; species Hemigrammopetersius urotaenia. The sequence continues at coordinate 9,896,949 of JBBPDC010000028.1, forward strand.
CCAGTAAAATGTATTATTTTAACAAGGAGTAGGATATAAACATGACATGAACACAGGCTTTATTTACAAAAAATCTGGGTATAACAGAACTGACAATGGAATTAACTAAGGAAAAACAAAACAAGCAAGAGAAAGCAGAAGTAGCAAACCAGGGCTAAATGGAAATACACAGTGACCAAACACAGAAACAAAACACAGAGCAAAAATGAGTAACAAAACACAGAATCCTGAACAAACTTAGAGCAATAATTTTAACTAGGGCAGGGAAATCACCCGGACTGGTGGGGGCACAGGAGCAAGACACAGAGGGAAACACTGAGGAGGAGGTGGGACTAGGATGGAGACTGTCATCAAAACAACAAGAAACTCACCTGGCAGAAAAACACATGGAGTAAACAAAGACAGACATGGAAAACGGGTGAAAAGACCAGAGAACATTACAAAGGCCAAAAACTTGAGGACAAACGTCACAGTCCGTAACCTCATTTACAACTGGTCACTTCATGCACCTTGAGTATCAGGATCAAATCTGTTACTAAGGGCCGAGCTACATAAAAATGTTGGCTGAGCCGGTAAGCTCAAATAACACTTAGAATCCAGATACATCTGGGTACAGTTCAGATACTAGTGACATGTGGGGACTAGGTACAAATGCGATTTCTTGTTCATGAGCTAATTATCAAGCTAATTATTAATTATTTAGAAGGTGAAGTGAGTATTTTGGAATGCAGTGCAGGCTAGTGGGATTCAAGACTGAATTTGAATACTCCTGAATTTGTTCGTGCCTGTTGGTTGACTGTTCTGAGTATATCCTCAGCCCCTGGGCCAGTGGGCCACCTGAGCTTCACGGAGATCCTGGACACATCACTCAAAGTGAGCTGGAAAGAGCCACACGAGAAGAATGGGGTTCTCACAGGTGACTTCACTCCACACACACACACCTCTGATCATAACCTTCTTTTTGCTGTGCCCTTGGGGAAAGTCTCCTGCATTCTGTGTTATTGCTTTTGTCATGATGTAGTGGTTTGCGTAACCCCTCTACCACTCTTTCTCTGTACAGGGTACCGCATCTCCTGGGAGGAGTTTAACCGCACCAACACACGAGTCACACACTACCTGCCCAACCTGACACAGGAGTACCGGGTCACAGGCCTGACTGCCCTCACCACCTACACCATCCAGGTGGCTGGCATGACCACCAAGGGCCAGGGACAGCTCTCCTCCTCAACCATCTCTTCCGGAGTGCCTCCAGGTCAGCCCCAAATAACGATGAACAAATCTAGATGTGCGCAACGGGGCAAAAATTTAACATCATGAGAGATTTCAATAATGCACAATATTTACAAATTTGCAAAATACAGCCCACAAGGCAAAACATTAGGGAGCTACACAGTCCTACAAAATTGACTTTAGACTACACATGAGGTCTTCTGAGAAAATATTCTGGTTCAATATTATCTCATTTCAGAGAAATTATGGTGTCAAAACTACAAAATCCATACTAATACTAAAACTTTAAAGCCATTTTTCTCAGTTTCAGCTTTGGCATAGTTACTGCACTTTGACTTTGTAGGACAGGACTCCAGTTGGAAGTCTCTCTTAAACAGCTTTTTAATTAAATTAGTCAGTTTGTCAATGAGCTGAAAGTACTGACAGCATTCACAGTGTCCTAAGAAAGATGTAATTAGTCATGAGAACAGTATCATGGCACTATAACGCACATCTCTCCTTGGTATGTGGGCTGAACAGTGTTCTTTGTTCTCTTGCCATTTGTAAGTATTTGTAGATAAGCTATAAAATATTGTGTAATAAATGTGTGTGAAATAACATCTTTTTGATATTGCTCATATGAATGGCCAGTGGCTTTTCTGTTGCTTTATTTGCCAGTGGAATTTTCATTTTCATTTTATCAGCTTTAGGTTCTGGGAAAAGGTTCAATCTGTTTCAATACTTCATATCTCTGTTTTCTCTTCTCTCTTCTCTATGTTTGTTCCTGCAGAAATGCCTGGACCTCCCACCAACATTGCCATCTCCAACATTGGCCCGCGTTCAGTGGCTCTGCAGTTTAAACCTGGCTATGACGGCAAGACCTCCATCTCCCGCTGGGTAGTGGAAGCCCAGGTAATGCAAACAGCCCCAGTCTCAGTTTCCCTGTGCTGTCTCCATATGTCACTACAGAATCATCAGATTACCCCTGTGCTTTTCTCCGTCTTTGGGCCAGATCGGTGTGATAGGGGAGAATGAGGAATGGGTCATGGTCCAGCAGCTGGCTAATGAGCCTGATGCACGTTCTTTGGTGGCAGAGGGTCTCAATCCCTATACCTTCTACAGGTACCTTCAATATAAGACTACTGCACATGCAGGCTTGTCCAGATTACATAGTAATCAGTTACTTTCAGCAAATTCTTGCAAATGGTGTTTCCACATCTCCATTTAACTATCCAGTTTGATGAGCCACACTGACAGGTATTCTCTGTTATTGTTACACGATCATTTTCTCCTTGGCACATCTTTTATGATGTTTTACATTAGCCCATTATTCCTCAACCCTAGCACAGATTTGTCAGGCTTGAACATCACTTCTAAAGTAGTTTCACTGCATTCTGTTTTAGATTATAAAGTCAGTTAAATCTGTAATGAGATGAATCAATCCCATTATCATACAATTCTATGTAATATTTATTTGGAATATTTACAGTTTTACCCACCTTTCAACTGTATCAGAACCTCATATTCTAATGCACCCATGACGGTCAGCTCCACCATCTCCTTAATACCAACCCTCTGCTTGTAGGTTCCGCATGCGTCAGGTAAACATAGTGGGCACAAGTCCTCCCAGTCAGCCTTCCAGGAAGATCCAAACACTGCAAGCTCCACCAGACATCGCCCCTGCCAACGTGACCCTGCGAACAGCCAGCGAGACCAGCCTCTGGCTCCGATGGGTGGTAGGCAGAGATCACAGTGCATTTAAAAACACACAGCCTTGCAAAAGCTATGATAAAAATGAACAGAATTTTTTTGCTGAGTAACGAGTAAGAAAGAATGAATCAAATAACCCGATTTTTTTCTTATTCCTGTTATTACAGTAACCAGATTCCTTATTTCTAAGGCTTAACATGACTTATGGTATGCTGTGAAGTGTGACTTGGAGCAATGTGTGTTGCAGCCCTTGCCGGAGTGGGAGTACAACGGTAATCCGGAGCTGGTAGGCTACCGGGTACAATACTCTCGGTCTGGCTCTAAAGGAGGAGTGCTGTCCCACGTCATCACAGACAGACTGGAGAGAGAATTTACCATAGAGGATCTGGAGGAGTGGACGGAGTACGAGGTCCAAGTGCAGGCCATCAATGGCATCGGGTCAGGACCATGGAGCCAGGCGGTCCACTCCAGAACCAGAGAGTCAGGTGAGAGCGGTCTGAAATGTCTGGCTTATTTTCACAAGTTCAACAGTAGCTCGTAAGATGGGTAAGTTCTAGAGAGATGAGAAAGTTGTATAGCATTAAAACCTGTTACATTAATATCCAGAATGGCTAGTAGTTCAAAAGGAGTTTTATGGCTGATTGATCAACCTCACAAAAATGATTGTAGACTGCAGGGGTAATTCCAGCATATTATTATTAACTTCCTGTTCCAAAATGCTTGAAATGCTGCTAACGGCTTATCAATTTGATAAATGTTTCATCAGCTTTTATGGTTCCTTTACTTGGGGTAGCCTGGGAGGTCCTTAAGGGCCAGGGAAAAGTACAATTTAGTGATTTTCCTGCTTCAACAGACCTACTAAAGCTGGGTTAAAAGATGTGTTTGAGCAAGGCAAAACACAATGTGAGGGCCGTCATGATGAGCTGAGCACTCCTGCCCTAACAATGAATTCTGATCTTCGTTGCAGTGCCTTCCAGTGGGCCAGCCAATGTCTCTGCCTTTGCCACAACATCCAGTAGCATCCTGGTCCGGTGGGGTGAAGTACCAGAACCAGATCGTAATGGCCTCATCTTGGGCTACAAGGCAATTATCACATTTTTAAAAATCCTAATAAAGTCTTTCTCTTTAAGTGGTAGCAGATATAACAGAACCATCTAGATTGTAAGAATGATAAAACTAGGTATAGCCTTCATTAAAGGAAATGTCTGACTCCCTCTCTCTCTTTCAGGTGGTGTACAGGGAGAAAGACTCAGACTCAACTTTGCGTTTCTGGACTGTGGAGGGGAACACCAGCCACAGTGTCCAGCTGACCGGCCTGGACAAATATGTTCTTTATGAGATCCAGGTTCTGTCCTTTACGCGCATAGGAGACGGCATGCCCAGCTCTACTCCAATCCTGGAGCGCACTCTCGATGATGGTAGGATGTTTCAAACCTAATACCTGTATTTACTTAGCCACACGGTTCGACTGGTGTGTCCTTTTTGCAGCCTATTTGCTCAATCGGTCATTCTAAACTACTTGCAGTGCCTGGGCCCCCAGTAGGAATCCTTTTTCCTGAGGTGAGAACCAATTCAGTGCGACTCATCTGGCAGCCCCCAGCCCAACCCAATGGCATTATCCTCGGTGAGTTCGGACCTGTGACGCATCTCAAAACGCAGTTGGCCTTTATTCGGATAGATTGTGTGACTGTGTTCCGGATCATGTGCTCCCTCTTCTAGCTTATCAGATCACCTACAGGCGAAACTCCTCCAACAGCAACTCAGCCACCGTGGACGTGCTCAGCCCCAGCGCACGTCAGTATACCGCCACCGGACTGAAACCAGAGAGTGTTTATGTGTTTCGCCTCACAGCGCAGACCAGAAAGGGCTGGGGGGAGGCGGCGGAGGCCCTGGTGGTCACTACAGAGAAGAGAGGTGCAGAGACAGATATTTGAAACCGTTAACACTTATTTTTTTGTCTGAACTATTTAAATGTAATGACATGATAAATATTAATTTCAGTTTATATTGACTATATTTACTTTCGCATCCTTTTTTTTTACAAAAATGTGAAATGAAAGTTCATTTTTGAGACTACTTACAAAATTAAGGTACTTAAGCTGCAAGTGAGGAATTACATGAAATTACAGGATGCTTTTCCTATTGCATGCTTTAACACTAAGTTAAACCTTATGATATGTGATATATTAAACCTTTAGTTTATATCCATTGTGTTATTCCACCAAATAATGACCGTTTGATCTCCTCCTCACCCCAGCTCGTCCCCAGCCCCCCAGTCGGCCTGTTGTGCCTCAGGAGGACGTGCAGGCCCGCAGTTTGCTTTTGACATGGGAACCTGGCAGCGACGGCCTGTCTCCTGTCCGCTATTACACTGTACAATACAAAGAACTGCCCAACACCAACTGGACCGTCCACTCAGCGTCGGTCAACCATGAGGCCAGTTCCTATATAGTGGACAGGTAAGCCAGCACTGTTCTACAGTTTGTAATCACTATTTAAGGCTATGGAATCGGTCAATTGGATCATAGATGGCACATCATTCTTGCTTCATGCTTTAAATATTTCATTAGAATTATGAACAGTGTAAGAATGTTCATAGAATATAAAAAGACTGAGGAAGCTGTGAATTATTGAGATCTGTAAGATACAACATTTACATTCAAAGGAAACCATTATTTTATGATAGCCTTTTGTAATGCCCAAGATATTTGAATTAAGCAACACACCTACATGTTAACTCTAAAAAAAATCTTCTACATAGTTTATTTTCATGTATAAAATAACCAAACCTATTAATATATAAGAATAGTGAATACTGAAAGACTGGAAGACCAGTGGTAACGTCTCTGTGTGTGGATTGAATTCTTTACACAGGCTCAAACCGTTCACCTCCTACCAGTTCCGTGTCAAGGCTACTAATGACATCGGGGATAGCGAGTACAGTGAGGAGAGCGAGGCTGTCACGACTCTGCAGGATGGTAAGGCTGACTGACCCCTGGCATGTCAGGGTAAATGATTTTGCTAATGGGGATTGTGAAGTGAAAATCATTTTTTCAATCTACAAGACTTAATTATTTATTAATTACTGGAATAATGCTTTGCCTTCAGGATATCGTGTGTGAGAGCTTAATCGTCAGCTAGTGTTTCATACTTCACGAGGATTTGTACAGTTCTGGAGCTGTTGACTGAACAGACCGTTTGTTTGTCTTCCTTTCAGCCCCTGACAAAGCCCCCACAATCCTCTCTGTCACGCCACACACCACCACCTCTGTGTTGGTCCGCTGGAAGGTAAACCTCACATTCTTTTCTGCTGTTAGAGGAAGAGGAGCCGTTAATGTTCCAAACAGTCTTTGTTTCTTTAATTTAGTAAAAATCTGTTACCATAGTAGCACTAGCTATGTAAGTCCAGTCACATAGAGCAACGGGCACTTTCTGTGTGCTACCACTGTTTTCTACCACCAAATAAAGAAGCTCAATGCTGCCTTAATTGTTGGATGTAGTGATAGTATTTGATGCATATTCAGAACTCAGTTTGTACCAGTCAATGCTTAATATTGAGTTGTTTAATCAGAGTAAGAATAATGATAGACTTATGAAGTTTATTTAGCATTGAATATTATCTCTTAAATGGGTTTTCCAAAAATAACATGCCTCAGCTTTGTTCGACTTTTTTAAGGGATGAAAATCATATGATATATATTTTTTTTTGTTTATTTTGTGTTTTATATTACATATGATATTGATTCCAGAGGAAATTACATGAGTCCTCTGCATTAACCCATTTACCTGAGAGAAGCAGTGGGCTGCCGACAATAGTGCGAAGAGTGCGTAGGCGTAGTACCTTGCTTAACGGTGCCATACTGTGGTGCTACTGGCACTCCTGGGATTCGAACCCACATCGTTCCAATCCAAGACACAACTCCCCGACCACCAGGCCACCCGCAACCCTCTATTACTGTCGCATTTTAATACAATCCTGTAGTATTTCAATTGAAAAAATATTAGACCAGGACTCATATTCAAATATTAGACCATTAGACCAAATCACCTCAAGTGAAACATTCTGTCATCAACCTCACAACCGGCCTTTACACGAATGACTAACCTGATCATTTGCAGCCCCCCTCTGAGGAGCAGATCAATGGCATCCTGCTGGGCTTTCGGGTTCGATATCGAGAGCTGCACTATGACCGCCTACGCAGCTTCACTGTCCGGACCGTCAACAACCCCTCAGCCAACTGGGCAGAGCTCACGGGTGAGTCTAAACTTAACCCGCCCGCAGCACCTGAGGGCAGCTCTGTGATATGCCTGTTACTGCCTGATTGTTTAATGCCAAAGTGCCCCTTTCACTGAAGGACACAAATTCGTAAACAGTTCGAACACAGAGTGGGTGTTGAATAAATAAGCGGATTCTCTGTTATACACACCTGTTTGCCCAGATGCTCGCACATCTCTGCAGGGTTTTTGTGCGTAGGCCCAGGCTCGGCTCTGGCTTGTCTCATTAATAGGCATGTAATCAAAGCTGCAGCACGGCTGAAAGCTTTTGTGTTTGTGTCGGAGGCTGGACTGCGGCCACTGCAGCAGGCTTGAGCAAACAGGCTGCTCTATACTAATGCACTAATCCAATATTTCTCTTTTTCTCTTTGTTCCCTGTTTTGCTTTTCTTTTGTATTCTCTAAATCTATACCTCTCTTCTTTCCTCTTCTCTTCTCTTGTCTGTTCTTGTCCTCCCTTCTTTTCCCTTCTTATCTTTACCTCTGTTCTATTGTGTTGTCTCTTCTCTTCACTTCCCTTCTCTTCATCTTTTGTTCTCTTTTCTTCTCATCTCGTCATCTTTACCTCTGTTCTCTTCTCTTCCTTTCTCTTCATCTTTACCTCTGTTCTCTTCATCTTTACCTCTATTCTCTTCTTTTATGTTCTCTTTTATTTTCTTTCTCTTCTCTTCTCCTCTCATTTCATTTCTTTTTCTCATTTCATCTCCCCTCTTTTCTTTTCTTCTCCTCTCTTCATCTTTACCTCTGTCCTGTTCTTTTCTCTTCTCATCTCTTCTCGGACTGTTCTCTCGTTTGGTTCTCTGTTCTCTGCTGCTGCTGTTCTCAGCCCCCTACAGTGTCAGGAATCTGAGTGAATCCTCACTCACCCAGTACGAGCTGGACAGTAAGTCTGTAGACACCCTCTTGCTGCTCTTCTGATTTCTGCTTTTGTTAACCTTTCATACCCACAACCATCAAAAAGTTACATTTAACTCTGATAACTAATTCTGGGAAAGGCCTTAAGACATGTTTGCTTCATTAAGTTTGCACTGAAGATGTGAGGCTAATGTAGTAGTAGTGTGGTATGCAGTAATAACAGCTTATACCAGCTGGCATCATGCAATCAGCTCTTGCTAGGCTAAGTTGTAAAAGGGGAATTCCACTGTTTTTCCATGGTTTAATGTGAAATACTCTGTTTGAGAGAAATTCACTTAAAATTGTTCAGTGGCGAAAGAAACCGCAAGTATTTATTGCCTCACAGAAAGTTATCACATATTAGAAATATGCAGACTAATATCTGAGACATAGTTTTCCAGGTGTTTCTAGCAGATTTGGACTAAATACATTTATGGCAGAGAGATACATGCAAGCTCCAAAGAAAGCTCACTTTAAAATCACCACGACTTTACTTTCATCTACATTACATATATAATTTCGAAGACACATGTACATTTACTGTTCATTTTGGATAGTAAAGGAAATATTTATGTGCTTTGCAGACATTGTAACCTCTGGTCTCTGTCACCACTGCTGTGAAAAAAAGGCTGACAGTAAATTTCATTACATGCCCCATTTCATATTAAACTATTCTGGATGACTTTACTTACGTTGTGTCACGGTCGGTGGCCACTAGAGGCCACTGTTTTCTGTTTTTTGCCTTTTGTTTTATGTTCTGTGCTTTCAGTGTGCTTTGATTTTGATACCTGTTTCTTTGTCATGTGTCTTGTCATGTGTTGCCCTTAGTCTCACCTGCATTGTGTTTAGCCCTTGATTGTGTATGTATATATTCCCCGTTCTGTTGACCGTTCCTCATGTGTTCTTCGTCTTTATGAGCTCCTTGTTTAGTGTCCCTGTTCTGGTTATAGTTATTCTGATTCTTGGTGGCCGTCGTGCCCATTTATTTACTTTTGGTTTTTTCTCAATAAACACTATTAACATGGATCCTTGGTTGTCTGCACGTTCCTGCATGCTTCCAGGTAGCTCCGGGTCTGGGCCTCGCGGCCTGACCCGTGACACGTTGTTACTTACAACTACAGCCTTATGTAAAATAATGCATTTTTTAGTAATAATACGATGTAAAAACAATTGGTGGAATTTCCCTTTAAATAAAATCAAGTGGTCTTGCCTGTTTTGGCTGCGTGCCACTACTGTTTTTTTTAGCAAATAACTGTACTTTTGTCTTTCAGCCTCGTTGCTTTATGGCACTAACAAACCATCTTGTGCAATAGTACATGATACTATATACTGAATAATGATACTGTGTAATGAGTGGGTGTGTTTGGTCCTCTGCAGACCTGAGTAAACACAAGCGCTATGAAATCAGACTCAGCGTGTACAATGCAGTGGGAGAGGGGCCTGTCAGCTCACCACAGGAAGTGTTTGTAGGAGAAGCAGGTAAATCAATCCGGTAAAATTCAGAAACCTCTGATTAGTACATGGCCATAGCAAACCGCCATTCCGTCCATACTGACCTGCCTAATCAATACCCAGCTTTTATTTTCCCCCACATATAGATTCTGTTGTACAACACCCATGACACCTCCTTGATGTCTTTTTAGCCATTTTATCTCTCTCTCTCTCTCTCTCTCTCTCTCTATACATACATATACCTCATTTGTATGTACACTGCCCTCTATAATTATTGGCACCCCCGGTTAAGATGTGTTCTTTAGCTTCTAATAAATTCAGTTTTGTTCTAAATAATATAGGAC
>JBBPDC010000028.1:9906931-9956915 GCA_037974485.1 Hemigrammopetersius urotaenia
TTTACAATCATTGGTTTTGTTTGTGTAATAGATATTTGCTCAAACATTGGTGTTTGCTAAGCTATAGATAATTATTTCACATTTAAAAAATAATGTGTTATTTCTGTTCTCAATTTGTTTTGGGTTTTTAATTAAAAAATCACAACAAAAAGTACCGATAAGAGTACCGTTAAAGTACCGAACCGATAAGTGGTATCGATAGATATAGTAATACCGTTAAAACCTTAACGATACCCATCCCTACTTACTTGAATGGTTTGTTTCTTTGTCTTTCCCATGTTGAAGAGTGGATAAGAGAAATGTCCTCTGTGTCACGTCATATTTATACCCCAGGAAAACAGGAAGTAATGAATTACTAATTAAATGTTCCTAGACAAGTACATTTATTTCCTAGGAATTGTTAGGGGTGCCAATAATTGTGGAACAGGTGATTGTATGAAAAATAATTTTTTCCCTTTAAAATTCACTTGAAGTTGAAAGTTTCATTTTTCTACTATTTTCAGTGTGAGCGTATGCTTCTGCAATAAAAATTGACTTTAATACCAGGGGTGCCAATAATTATGGAGGGCAGTGTATGTGTGCGTGGCAGCTGGTGGACTAGTTTTTAGAGAGTTCCCCCTGACATCAGAAGATTGTGGGTTCGAATCTCTGGACTGTTAGTGCCAATACTGTATCCTTGGGCAACGTACTGCCCCCACACACTGCTCCCTGAGTTCTCCTCATTTATGGCAGCCCCCTGCTTCACTTGGTGACTGGGTTAAATGCAGAGAAAGAATTTCACATTGTTCACACTGTGTGCTGTGGTGTTTTCACATGTGACTTTTGGGATCTTCATGACTTTACTTTATATAATAGATCTTCTTTCACCCTTTCACCTGAGGAGCATTGTACCTTACTCAAGGGTACCTCCGTTGTGTCACTGGTAGTCTTGAGATTCAAACCCACAATCTTCTGATCATAGGGGGAAACTACCTAGCCATCAATCCACCAGACGAAAAATCTAAATTCCACCAAAGGTTCTGGAGAGGCTACTGTGTAACTTTCTTGTCTTAGCCAGTAATGTGTCAGGAGGGGAAATCATTGCATACAGTTCATTACAGGTAAACATTTAGGCTTATGTTAGATGGGAAGTGGGTGGAGTGGCATGTCTTGAGAGCGTAACAACAGTAAACTAGTAAATTTCATTTTTCAAAGAAGGAGCCCTGACAAGGAGCCCATTAAATTATTCTCTGAGACTCAACAGGACCTAGTTATGTCACTAACACTGCCATTGATCTCTGTGAGCTGCTGTTCCTGATTTTGTTCAGTTTTCTTTCAGCCTGTATTGAGTTTGATCTCCTGTGTTTTCTCTAGTGCCCACTGCTCCTCCTCAGAATGTCGCTGTCCAGTCTTCGACTGCAACACAGCTTGATGTGACATGGGACCCTCCGCCACTAGAGGCTCAGAATGGAGACATTCAGGGCTACAAGGTAGCTATAACATCTTATATGCGCTGCAGATCCTTTTTATTCTGACCTTGCAGTCACATTTAGCCGTGCAGAAAAGTCATTTTGAGAACATGAGAAACTATTATCATTTCAATAGGGTTATTTATGTCTGTTCCACAGAAACATTTACCCAGGATAATTATATTCCACAGTGCTCATGTAACTCTAAAGAAGATGTACGATGAAAACATTTTTCACCATCTGTTGCAAACATGACCTTTGGGTCATTTGCGTCTCTGGGTATATAATCAAATCTGATGTACTGATGAGTCAGAGCTGGTGTCCTTTTAATAAAAATAACACATTAGAGGAAACGCATCTCACTGATTCCTCTAAAGTGAAAACCAAGCCATAATGATTATACACACCTTATAATACACCTGTTACAGTGTATATTAATTTAAGCGACATTCACAACATTCCGCTGTGACAAAGCTATTCCTTTATGCATCACTAATTAGGCAATATCAATAAGTTATGGGACTGAATAAAAAAAATTAATATTTAAATGAGCTCTTCTTGTTTCAAAGCGCTTCCTGTGCTCTCAGAAGATCCTTAAATAAGATCTTACAAAGCGACTTTTATCGTTAAATTAGGTCTGAATCAGGTGGTCTTCATCTAGAGGTCACATTGACCCTATTTACCATACTGTTTCAGATAAAACCCTCCATTATAACAAGTTTATCTGTGCCTTGAATCCTAATGACCTCTTCTGGCCTCTCTTGCTGTGCAGATCTATTACTGGGAGTTCCAGCTGCAGAATGAAACAGAAAGGCTGCGTACGCTCTTCCTGCCCGAGCTGGGGGTCAAACTGAAGAACCTGACCGGCTACACCACCTACATGATCAGCGTGGCAGCCTTCAACGCTGCCGGGGATGGGCCGCGTTCTCCACCCACTAGAGGGCGCACTCAGCAAGCAGGTACACCACTGGAGTGCTGGACACATGAAAGGTGTCCGTCAGCCTTTTGACCCAGAACCACATTCTGACTTCGAGAGCCATGTTAATTGCTGTAAAGTGGGCATAGCAGTTATCTAGAAATACCACTATATATAAAACTTGATTTTAAAAAACTGAACAAACTATAGGATATTTTTGTCTTTTTTTAAAATAAATGTTATATTTAAGTGCAAATTCTATTTATTTGCTAAGTTTTACAGGTCAGAAAAAGTAAAACGTACACTGTATGTGCAAACTTATTGGGACACACCCACACAAAATTTGTGGGCACAGTTTGGGGAAGAACCTTTTCTAATGGTGTGGAAGAACTTGACTGGACCGCACAGAGCCCTGACCTCAACCCCATTCAACACCTTTGAGAGGAACTGGAATGGAGATTGTGAGCCTGACCTTCTCATCCAACATCGGTGCCTCAAAGTGTATTTGAATGCGATGTCTTTAATGTCCCTATTGGTTTAATTGTCAGGCATCCCAATACTTTTGTCCATATGGTGTATGTGTGTGTTCTTCTCACTTGCAACAAAACATGTAATTTGACTAGATATGCTTTTTAATGTTGTCATCAGTCTTAGTGAGAAAAGGGGCCATACATCTTAACAATATTAAAATACATTAAAATTGTTATTCAAATATTAATAAACTGTGTAAATGCAGCTTTCTCTTTAGAAGACATTAGCAAAAATGCCTCAAATCTACTTTTAGTGCCTGAAGTTCACAGCAGAATTGGAAGAGAATGAACGATGTATGTGATCAGAAGCAGTAAATCATTTCTGCACAAACTGGCATTTGTAACTCAAAATGAGTGAAACACAATTATGAATCAGATGTTTAAAAAAAAGCCTGGGTAGGATGTTCTTTATCGTTGTGCCCACTCTGTTCCCACAGCTCCCTGCTGCATAGGTTATGAGCTGTCAGTACAAGAGGTCACGCATCTTACTGCATGCATAACTGCAATGATTATTGGACTTGAAGGAGATGGGTTGTGTTTAGGTTTGGGTTCTGGGTGGCTCTAATCCAGTCTGACAGTTTCAGGAGTCATTTGGCGCTCTCCAATGGGAAGGCCCCGGGCCCGGAAGACTATGACGGCTTGCTAGGGGGAAGTTGATGGTATGGGTGGCATGTGGTGTGAGTTTTGGCAGGATTGAACAAAGAGCTCTGTGTTCTTGGTGTCCCATGCTCTCCGCTGTGGTCTGGGCAGAAAAAGGACTTTTTCTAAAACAAATTCCTCTGGTTGTTTCCTTTCCCTTGAAAGCTTTGACAGTGTAGCAGGGAGGTGACGGCGGGAACAGAAAAGGCAGACAGTAAGCTCAGTGCTGAGATCCTGGGACATCAGCCAATACAAGCTTCTCTGCTCCTGCTGCAAAAGAGGCTAGCAATACCGCAAAATCAGCCTGATCCCAGATGGCTGTGATGCATTTATATAACAAATTGAAAAGTAGGGTTACAACTTAGGACCTGGCTTAGTGTGCTTAGTGCTGAAAGTTAGAAGCTTGTGATCAGCTAGTTTCCACTTTATCATAAATACACACACAAACACACATTTGTATATACAGTAAACCCCCAAAATTTACAAGTATTGTGTTCCAAGGGCAGTCGCGAATTGTGAAAAAACACAAATCTGTGATGTGATGTAAAAAATAATGTTTTTTTTAAAGCGTAAACCCTAACTATGCCCCCCATTTTATTCTCAGTCTTATACAACTGTAAAGGTAAACCTGTATACATGCTGTACGGTGTACACTGAACTGTTGTCTCCCACAGCACTGGAAGATAACATAATATTTGTTTTTTTTTTTTTTTTTTTAATTAATTTATTTATTTTTTTAAATTAATAATTTAGTGCTAAAATGCATGAATAAAACATGTATAGCGGGGGATATCCACGAATTTGAAGGTGTTTCCACAAACAATTATTAGTTAGATTCTAAGAAAAATCCGCGTCTGAAGCCGCAACTTCGCAGGGGTTGATATATTTGTCCGTCTGTCTATAAACACTCACACACACTCTAAGGTTGCCCTCCTAATCCACCGCCTCACTTGATGACAGACCAGACTTATTTATATGTTATTAAATTCTTATAAATTGTATTTCAAAGTATTTTAGTCACAATATATAGTGTAATGCAATAAAATGCATGTTTTTTGGCCCTTGGTCAACTACAGGCATTGTGTTTTGGCCCCTCAAGACAAAAATGTGGACACTTTAATTTGCACTATTTGCTCTTGCCAAGTTGACCTTGATCATATGTGACTTAATGATGGTTAGACTGTCAAAAAAAAACACCTAACCAGGTAACTTTGCTACATAACATAGATATAACATGCTACACACTGGTCGTGAGAGATGATACATGCTGTCAGGAGTTGTTATGAAAGATTATGTTCATTGATGTAACTGTATTATGCAAAGTCGGCAATTTAATCTCCATCCAAGACTGTGTTTGTGTTCCTCCACAGCTCCCAGCGCTCCCAGCTTCATCCACTTCAGCGAGCTCACCACCACCTCTGTGAACATGTCCTGGGGAGAGCCCAAGCAGCCTAATGGCATCATTGAGGGCTACCGCCTAGTCTACGAGCCTTGCACACCCGTTGATGGTGAGAAACTTCTAACCATTTACTGAGGTAGACTTAAGAAGGCCTTGATTTACACCCGTCTGCCACTGCTGCCCTTTAAACTCCCAAATCTCTGAAATTTGCTTTCTAAATTGGTCCAAGCTGTGAGCCTCCCATACGAAGGCAAAACATGTAATAGTTGGCATACTTCTGCTACGTTTCACGCTCTGTAATTGACTGAGGCATGATTTAAACACATCTTAGCGCGGCTTATTCGCTGGATTCCTACGTAATTGAGAGCAGATGAAGACTGAGAGAAAAAGAGGGTGCCTGTGGTACCCAGCTCAGTAATTTCTCCGAAGTGGTGCAGATGTGAAGATTTGATGTTTACGGTGGGCCTCTCTCTCTGAACCCAAAGGTCACACTCAAATGCAACAGTCCTACTCTGTTTATTGGTCCGAGTTTTACAGCATATTGAGAGTAGACTGCAGAATTGAAAAAAGGGCTAAGGAGACATTTCAAAATGTGCTAAGTAAATAAGGATATTTACTTTGACTTTTTGACAATAATTAGAAAAAATAAATGAAACGCTGTTAAGTTCTTTCTGCTTTCTTTGCAAAATGCCCCTTTAACAAGAGTGTGGAATAGAAAGCTGTCAAATAATTATTCATTATCTTTCAAAACCGAGGAAGACAATTTGGTGGAAGGGTCTTCTTTATGAGCAGTTACTGGCCAGTGCTTACTTATTGCTTATTTAATGATAAGCAATCATGAAGAACAAGGTGTCCCTAAACTTTTAACTGCCAGTGTATGTGTGTGTGAGCTCTTTCTCTCGATTTTAGCATGTATCTAGAGTTGTAGTGTCTCCTTTACAGACTCCTCTCCTCACACTCCAGGTGTCAGTAAGGTTGTTACAGTGGATGTGAAAGGCAGCGCCCCCCTGTGGATGAAAATCAAAGACCTGGCCGACGGGGTGACCTACAACTTCCGCATCCGTGCCAAAACCCTGACCTACGGGCCAGAGGTGGAGGCCAACATCACCACAGGACCAGGAGAAGGTCTGGCTGGCTGAGCTTTTGATACATGTATAGCCAGTTCCCTGGGCCCAGATTAAGCCCAAGATTTTTTTTAATGGAGCTAGAATTGTAGTGCGGCCCATATAGGTTTAATCTATGTCAAAGAATCCAACCAGTGGGCCAATTTTAGTTTAGCGGTTTTTGTGGAACATGATAGACCTTTCAATGCGTGGTACCCATAGGCTTGCATTACACAGCCCCTTATTTTCTTGTTGTTGGTCACCATGGGCAGGTGCACCTGGACCTCCAGGAGAGCCGTTTATCTCACGGTACGGCACAGCCCTCACCCTCCACTGGACCAGCGGTGACCCTGGCCGAGCCCCCATCACACGCTATGTCATAGAAGCCAGACCATCAGGTGAGTCCCAGAGTGCAGAACGAAATGCAGCTTAATCCAGACAGAACTTAGAATCATGTGGGAAAATAATCTATAAATGTTTTAATAACTTTCAGATGAAGGATTATGGGACATTCTTATCAAGGACATCCCCAAAGAGGTGACATCATACACTCTTAACTTGGACATGCTGAGAGAAGGGGTCACCTATGATTTCCGGGTGATTGCGGTCAATGACTACGGCTATGGCTCTCCCAGTGCTCCCTCCCCTTCTATATCTGGTAAGATAAGTTACATTTGAATGAAATCATAATTCATTGCTTTCATAATTTTGTACCGTTCTATTGGTTCATTGGTTCTATTGATTTAAGTGTTCACACAATGTAAGGGTGAGCTGGTGCCAGAATGAAATAAATAGCATATAAATATGTTCATTGTGAGTTTTATAAATTACTATAATTAGGAAAATATATTAGGAGTGTTGCGATGGCACTTATCACATGCGATAAGTAAGAAAAAACCCTTCATAGTGTTAATGTTTTTCTGCTTTGGATTTGCTGGTGATATATATAGAATTTCCTTAAACAAAGCATTTAATGCCTCCCATAAAACATTTGAACCGTTGAATATTGTTGAAAAAAATATTTTTTTTAATCATTTTAAATCTTAAATAAATGTAAACATAATTTAAATTATAGTAAGTTCTTAGCCAAAAATAGCAAAAGGAACAATCTATAACAGTAGCACAGAAGATGAAGAAACTGCCCAGTGATTTTTTTGCCCTTGTGTGGCACTGGGTGAAGAACTTTGGAAAAACACCATTTACTGCAGTTCAGTCAGTCTTTCGCGATGTGTATATTGTGCATGTTGATTTCACGATGACAATAAATTTGCGATATATTGTGCAGCCCTAGCTATAATCTTGTCACTTTTTACATTTTCAGCCCAGAAAGTCTCTCCGTTTTATGAGGAGTGGTGGTTTTTGGTGGTGATAGCACTCGTGGGCCTGATATTCATCCTCCTGCTGATCTTCATCCTCATCATCCGTGGGCAGAGTAAAAAGTACACCAAGAAGACTGATTCAGGTATGCTCTGAAACCAGATCTGCATCTCAACTCTTCTGGGTCCAGAATTTACATTAACTGATTCATTTTACCATAAAAGGAAAAAACGACTTGTTGCGCAGATGAAACTTCAAATAAAGGACATTTTAAGGAGATTCATTCATTAGTCTTTACTTCAGTTTGGCTATGATGTTCAAATATAGATACCTGTGTACATATTTCATAAATACGGAAACCGTCCAGGCCATGGATCATCTCTTCACCCTCGCAAGTTTTGTAGTCATTGGGGTTTCCTAAGTCAGTCTACAAGTTTTTTTAGATCTGGAGGTTTATCTTTCCCTGGGTGTGTTGTGGGGGGTGCTGCAGGAATACAGGGCACCAGGTTTTAACCATCCCTTTATAACCTCAGTGTTCTTGGCTCTAAGTCAGGCCCGTTCCCAGAGGATGTTGGACTCCACCAGGGCTGGCCAATTCTGTTCGTGATTTTCATGGACAGGATTTTATAGGGCAGTGGGTGGAGGGTGGTGTCCAGTGTAGTGAGCTCAGGATTGCGTCTCTGCTTTCTGCAGGATTCATTTAGGTGGTTCGCAGCTATCTGTAAAGCAGCTGGAATGAAGATTAGCACGTTTAGGTCTGTGCTCATGGTTCTATATTGGATAATGGCTGGTTCCCTCCAAGTTGGGAGTGAAATACTGCCGTGAGTGGAGGGGTCTTTTTTCTCAAGGGATCGTGAGAGATCAGCTGTCAGGTAGGGGCCACAGCGTGGCTGGGTGCTCTCTGGGATAGGGTGAGAAACTCTGGGAGGGGCCTGGAATACATTGCTGCTCCTCTGCATTAAAAGGAGCCAGTTGAGGTGGAAGTGCACAGTCAGCTGGGAGAACACCACAGGGCAGACCCAGGGCATGCTGGAATTACATCTTGGCTGGCCTGGGAACGCCTGGAGTCCCCCAGGAGGAGCTGGTGGATGTGGCTGGGGAAAAGATAGTCTGGGCTACTGCATAATTAATGACTGAATAAATATGTTATTAATGACATATATAATAACCATTTGTTTTTATTATATTCTAATGTAAATATGTCATATGATTTTTAGTGATAAATAAATATCTGCTCCTCCTACAAACAATATTGATCGAAAGCTCAGAATTTGCACTTTCATCAGAACTTCTCTGCTTGTTTCGGTGAGGTGCATGTGAGAAATAATTAACATTGAATGATGGTTTTGCTGCTGCCAGCAATAACTGTGACTCAGAAGGTTCATTTAGTATCATTAAACATTCTGAATGAGATGCCATAGTAGTTAAATTTGCCTCACATCATCCGAGGTTAAGACAGCGCATGGCCATGTGTGAGCACCGTCTCGGTCCCATGTCAGCCCATGTGCAGGCTAGGCAGCTTTTCTCATGATTAACAGCCGACGACCTGTGAGCCTGTGGTCCAGCAGCTAACAAAATGGACAGCAAGTGTTTAACCAAGCGTGGAGTGATTTAAGCACACACAGGCTTCCTGAGAGAAATCATTTTGGGAGTGTACACATGCACTCTAGCTCTAAAAATAAGAGTGACAGAGGAAAGGTCAGGAGTTTGTGTGCGTGTGTGCGTCTCACATGGCTGCTTGTGAGCTTGGTCAGCGTTTCGGTGTATGGTGCCAGGGCCGAAGTC
Organism: Hemigrammopetersius urotaenia; assembly: GCA_037974485.1. Lineage (NCBI taxonomy): Eukaryota > Metazoa > Chordata > Actinopteri > Characiformes > Alestidae > Hemigrammopetersius > Hemigrammopetersius urotaenia. Next base: position 9,916,069 of record JBBPDC010000028.1, read on the forward strand.
AGTAAACAGGGCTTTGGATGCTTGTAGTAGCACAAGGGACGTGCTTGTGTGAGACACAAAGGACCACTCTCAGGGTCTGCCCTGCCCCCCTTCATCTCTCTCTGGCTCTCTAGCTTTGGTCTGTTCATCCGCCTCTATCACCCAGTTTGTTTTAGTCTGGTCTAGAGGTCTTATGCGGGTGAGACCTCACTGACCAGCAGAAGTGTGTGGAGGGGTCACAGCCACATCGGCCTACCTCTGAAATCACTCCTCACGTCCACTCATGACAGTATGAGCCTAAGGCTGGTATGATAAGGGTAAAAGTAGAGAGTCTACATATTGCTAGAAGGGCTGTCAAATGAATAAAATAATTAATTGCGTTCTTCTTCTTTTTTGGTAATAAATTGCACTTAGTCATATTTATCTTGTGCAATTTGGTCTTAAAGAAACATTATTTCCATTTAAAAGCAACACGTTTTGTTGTAAGAGTAGAAAAAAGCCGCATAGGAAAGTATTTATCATGTTTAATAATAAAATAACACCATTTTAATTGTGCATGATCTCCCACTTTGCTACTCATTGCTTTATCCATAGACAACTTGTAGCCAGTCTCCACTGAAGTCTGCTAAAGGTGGTGAAAACTAAAAGTGGCCCCCAATTGCTAGATACACTGCAGTAAACCTATAATGAAGCCTTCATGTAACATGATAAACAACTGCACTTCATTATGGATTGCAGTTACTTATGCTTGTCAGATCATGTGATCACAAAAATATTCCTGATTTGTTGGTTTTGTTCTCTTTTTTCAGTATTCTGCAGTATCTGATTTGCAAAGACCACTATCACAATAACAATAAACAAACGAAATATGCATCTTTAAAGTGCCAGTGTGTGCTCATGTTACAGAGAAGAGGTTTGAAGCTGTCAGGTTTCACTGAGGCCCTCTAACATGTCTTTTGGAAGCAGGCTGTTAAAGGACCAAATCATTTTTATGTGATACAATATTGTTACTGCCATGGTAAAATCCACACATTTCTAATGCTCCTATAGAGAAGTGTCAAAACTTTTGTTACTGTTGTGTTACTGGTTTGCACACCAGGGATTTTTACACATTTAATGTTCTTACTAAAGGAGAGCAGTTATTCGTCATTTAACACACCAGCTTCTGTATGCACACACTGGTGCAGCTCTTATCAGCTTTTTGTTTTATTTTATCGTCAAACTGACCAAACAGAAGAGGTTCAGCATGTATAACTGTAGGAGAAGCAAAATCAAATTGGCATGCACTGTAAATTGATTGAAATGGGATTTCAGATTTCTACTCTATTTAATTTTTGAGATGTAAGCAAAATGGTTAAAGTGAAGTGGCATGAACACACCACAGCACTGGACACAGTGTGCAAATCTTTCTCTGCATTTAACTCGTTCACCAAGTGAAGCAGGGGGCTGCCACCAACAGGCTGCACGAGGAGCAGTGTATGTGGATGGTACTTTGCTCAAGGGTCCCTCTTTGGTGCTGTGATTTGAAGCCACGATCTTCCGATCCCAGGGCAACTCCCTAACCACTAGGCCACCAGTCGCCCCAAATAAGAGGAGTCTGATGTGAAATGAGGGGGATGTAAAGATTCTTTACTGTGCGGGTGATAGGAAGCCAGGTGCCGTAATGTCTACAATGAATATATACACATTTTATTACCCTCCATAAGCCAGGTGTCCTGCATGGTTCCTCTTACATTATTAAATGTACCTTAAATGTATTGAAAAAGTATGTTTTGGACCAAACACTATGTTAGACACGGGCAATATAATTTAATAATTTCCTGTAAAATAACATTTAGAGACATTTAACGCTTTGGACATCAGGTTCCTATACCCACCATTGTGGACTATTCTCAATAAGTTTATCTAGAATAGAACAATTTACATCAAACTACTTTGGATGACTGTTTAAATTCTGCCAATTCATTTATTCTGAGATTAAAGATACTTTTTAAATGCACTCTTTTTGCAGTTTGTGCCATGAATAAACCCAAACCTTTTGGATGTATTGTGATCTCTTGTCTGCATGCAGGTGGCCATTCAAACTGCACATCTCTGCCCCTTTCCCATGGAGAGATGATGAGGCTAGATGAAGGCCGCTTCCCGGCTCTGGAGCTCAACAATAGACGCCTTTCTGTCAAAAACTCCTTCTGCCGCAAGAATGGCATCTACACTCGGTGAGTATGCTTTCCCTTGAAGCTGGAAGACCATGCTTGTTTAAACATGTGAAAAAACACACCATACAAGTGCACTTTATAGTTTACAAGAACTGACAGGCACACATCTGTAGCTGCACACTGTATGACTCTGTCATGACCTTTATGGGACCATCGTATGAACAGATATTAACGGCTGATCCCTTCTATTAATGTACAGGATCAAAAGTGCCTTCAAAAGCTGCTGATACACTAAAGTTATTATAAACTCCAAAACATTCACCTGTATGGCAAGTTTTAAAATTGCCAGTGATTGTGGATAAAGGGTAGGTGCTTATAGGCTGGCAACTGAATGCACACGAGACGCATTAATGACCAAATCTCCCATTACTAAACAAATGTAGATACTATATGACATGTTACAGTAAATCTGTTTGTAGCAAAAAGACTTTTCTACACCACAAAATGTAGTAAATTTGCAAAAGGAAAACCAGACCGAACATTGTCCTCTTTGCCTAGAGCTCAGACCCACAGCTGATTTAAATTCAGCTCCCTGGCATCCATTAAACGTATTGAGTAGAAAATTGGCAAAGATTCTAATGGCAGTTACCCCTTCCCACGTTCCAAGAGCAATCTGTCAACCAAAAAGAACATGAACAGACCGTGCAGAACCCCCCCCCCCCCTTCCCTTCCCTTCCAATTCTTATTGACATTCAAAGTGCACATTGTAGAAAGTTGCTATTTATGTAAGGGCTCCCAACACAAAGCGCCTCTTTTTCCATGCATGAGGATCTTGTTTGTTTCCTCCAGACAAAGAGCGGCTCTTGGCGAGCCTGGACCGTATTCGCCGTGGTCCTTCTGTACTTTGTTGCTTCCTCTGCTGCTCTGCCACACGTGGACTGAGATGGCATGCACAAGGGCACTTTGCCTTTTGCGTATGTGCAGCATTTGTGCAAACACAGATAGCACAAACTCTGTATGCGGTTCCTATCTGAGCTGTGTCAGCAATCTGTAGCCATGTCCCCTGAGAGCGAATCAGAGGGTCACGTGGCCAATCGCGTGGAAGGTTGGGTTTGTGGACAACTTCCTGTGGGTAGTAACCGGAGATGACTTTTTAGGCCCATTAGAGTGGAATGCATGCGTAGGGGTGTGGGGGAGTTTGTGCTGTGCTGGTCTGCTACCCAACTGAGGAGGCCTGCATGGGATCAAAGGAGCCAGAACAGCTCCCTTGCCCCTTTGAACACTTGCACTTGGGCTGCAGTGCTGCATCAGAGCTGCCCACTCCAGGGAGGGAAGGAGGGAGGAGGGAAAGAGAGGAAAGGCAAAAGAGATTTTTTAAGGACAGAGGCTTTAGACACAGACAGAAATTGGATTTATCCGCTTCCCAATGATGGAGAACCACTGGAGACAATAGAGTTCTAGCTCTGGCTAGTATGTTATCTTTAGTCATAAACAGGGCTCGATTTAAGGGTAGGTGCAAAAGATCATTCCTCTTGTCCATTCCCTTTCAACTCATATCATATACTCTGATCTAAAAGTGGACAAGTACATGAAAAAGAAGCCCAAACTCAGATCTGACCAGGTCTGGCTGGTAAAGCAAAATTTGAAACCCTAGACTGGTTATCTGTCCATAGAGATTCTATGGTGAAGATGTCCCGGACTCATTTCTTTATGGAGTTTGATCACATTTTCTAAAGCCCATACAACAAAATGTACATCATTTTTGAGCTACATAGACTTTTTAAATGATACCTTAAAATGATGATTCTCAAGCCTGATACTAGAGTACCCCTATGCTGCACATTTTAGTGTTCCCTGCTCTATCAGACCCTCTTCAATTCAGGAAGGAAGTGTACATTAGCTGATTACAACAACTTTTAATTACCTCTGGAAACACCCCTCTATTACACCGCACATTCTCTGTCCTGCTGCTGCTATATTTGCACAATCATGTTTATTTGCATGCGTGACAGCGGAGAGTTGATGGATGGACGGATAGATGGATAATAGATGGATGGATGGAGACGGCAGGGACTTAGCAGTAGTGAGGGAGACACAGAGAAAACAGGGGGATTGAATAATTGATGCTACATCGTGGATGGTGATGGGTGTTGGGCTGACATGGCTTCTCCTCAGAGCTGCTCTAAGGCTCTGCCTCTTCAGAATTTTAAGCAGACACTTTTTCATAACACCCCCCTCCCCCTACCCCTATGAGCTCATCTCAGGGGCCCCGTTTTCTCTGGGTTAACTCTTTCACAGCCAGAGCGTTCTGGCAGCATACAACTAATTTGTGTGTGTTCAGAGCTCCAGGCTCATCTCAGTTTGGTAAATGTCTTGCTCTAATACCCCTGCTAAACCTGGTACTGGACTCAGGCCCACATGCATCTGGGTTAGGCCAAAGACATAATGAGGGCTTGGGAAGAGGCTGTTCACTGATTTAAAATGAGTAGGATGGAAATCTGCAAGGAAATATACATGCATTACATGTTTCAGGTCAAAGACTTTAGGTTAACTCTGTTTTTAATTGGTTTCATAAATTATAATATAATATACATCCGCTCTTGTTAACAGTATGGTTAAAGCAATGGTAAGTAAAAAAATGGTAAAATGGTATTTTATGCATTTGGAAACTTTGATATAATTCCAAAATCACCCGCTCTTGTTCATGTTTCTATGAGCGAAGTGTACTGAAGATTACTGCTGGGGTTTATCTTTTTTTGAATAAATTGCTAGAAAAATCACCAGCAGTAGTCCTAGACAGTCTGTAATGATCCAAATACTCAGTCCCATAGTTCTCAAAGGCACCTTTTGTTATAGATAAATATGTAGTAGTACTATCCAAAACTACCTGAAACATTTTAATGTTATTTGAACCAAGGACCGTGTATTATTCATGGCATGTTTTCAGGTTTTACCAGTTATTTCAAACGTTTTTTTTTTTTTAAAAATCAAAGAATACAACACATTTCCTTTTAAACCCTCTATATCTTGCTTCCTAAAAGTAATTCTTTATTTCTATATGAATAAAATAAAAATGTATATTTGAAACCCTTTGCTTAATGTTTCAAAACAGACTCATAGACTGAATTTTTTGTTTTCCCTCTGCACGTATGTGAAACAAAGGCAAGCATTTTGTTTCACCAAAGTTCTTTTTCCATTACCAGTTTAATAAAATATGTATAACCAGTTTACTGTTGAAAGCAAACACTTGTTTTTATGAGAATCCATTCTCAGCGAGTAGCATCCGGATCAGAAGTGTCAGTATTTCAGGATCCATCCACCCATCCCTAATAGAAAGAGCTTGTCTTGGAGGCTTTGCCAGGACAACCACTGAGAGGGCAGACTTCAACAGGGTCACCTTGCCCTAAAGCATTAATGGGGAATAAAAAACAGAAGTCTTTGTTGCTTTCTTCTTTCTGAAGCTAACCATTAAAAATGAGATAAATCAACTCACATCTAGTCTCTGCTCACCCTATTTTTAAATATCCTTCCCAGTTGATGAGGCCTGCATACAAATACCTGATGTTGCTTGTCTCATTACCTTCTGTGCAGGCTTCTTCCTGAATCTTTTTTCTGTGCTTTGATTTATATACTTAGCTTACTGAAGCAGGACGGGCGGCTTTGGGGTCCTCCTCCTCCTGTTTAGTTCAAAAGCTAACATCTCCAGTGACCTTGGCTGCGAGCACATCAGTGCTCATTAGGGCAGATCAAGTAAACTGGAGCTCAAAAAGACCTCTGCTTTGCTTTGGGCCAGTGGAGTCAAAGAGCTGCGGTTTCTGCACTATGTTTTGTAGGACAGGCAAATGTTTTGCTCTCCTTTGCCTCATAGCAAAGCTCACGGAAACATCTGTTGCTCTCTGACACGAGGGTCGCCCCCGACGTGCATGAGGGTCCTCTTTCAGATATAATCAACCAGAGAGAACTCTTCTGTGAGGAGGGCTTGCTTGCCTGAGGGTCTAATTTGTGCACCGTGATGCTTTGCAAGAGCACCAGTGGGTCCGGCCCTTTCCACATGCCAAACAGACTACTCACTATCTCCTCGAAGATCAGAGCAGCTCGGGAGATTAGGGGCCAATTATGAATGGCTATTCTGTGGTAGCACTGCTCCTTCCCCTGTTCCTCTGAATGAGCCTGCTCTTTTTCTGCCCTCTGTGTGTCCATCTGGTTTATAGTCAGTTTCTGGTGAATCCCCTAATGGTGGTTAGTGACTTTCATCTTCCGACCATCAGGGTGTAATGGCATTACTCTTCTTAGTGACCGTGAGCCTCAGAATGGAACAGGAAAAATGTTCAGTTTTAATAAAAGTCACGTTTTGTTATGGTCCTGAAAAATTTAATCTTTCAAGAATACAACTCTTCAAGGAAGAAGAACTTTTTTTTTCATATTTGTGTGGCCGAATCCTCAAAGTGTTCCTTGAGACTTGGACAAAAGTGGATAAATGGTGACATTAAGTTTATTATAAATAAATACACCTATTTTTATATGGTTAAAACCACTTTTAACAATGTCTTCAAGACTAATATATGTAAAAGAGCTCTATTCTTAACTTTTGAAACTTCAGCAATGTTTGCATTAGACTTGTTTCAAAAAGGCAAAGAAAAGTCAGCTTTTCATGAAATGGGCCCTTTAGACTTCAGAGCGGACGCACTGATCTAGGATGATTTCTTTTACTTAGATTTAAATGACTTCGGGCATGATGAATCTGGGTCAAAGCTTTTACTCTAATGCTCTGTATATGGACTCTAATCTCTGTATTTTTCCTGCTCTCTGCTCTCTCCTCTCTCCCGGCCGCAGGTCTCCTCCTCGGCCCAGTCCAGGCAGCCTGCACTACTCTGATGAGGACGTCAGTGCTAAATGTAATGACTTGATCCCAGCTGAGAGCAGCAGCCTGACTGAGAAACCCTCCGAGGTGTCTGACTCACAGGTACCTGAGACCACCAGGATTAGAGTGAATCACATACATGCAAAAACACTCGAGGCTGGTTCAGTGGATTATGCGAATCCAGGTTCAGTGAATTATTCAGTTTAGTCTTATTCTAAACTACATTGTCAATGGTGCTACACCTTTGGAAAAAAACACTTAATCCAGGATTAGGTTTAATGGAGATTTAATAGGTGCATGGCATGTATTTTTTTAACTGATATTTGAAGTGATTAACTGGAAATGCAAGCCTGTGCAGGCAAAAGAGGGTTTTTTTTATATGGATCATTCATCTTTATGTGTGTCAAGTTTGCATTTCTCAAAACTGCTCTCGACCCAGTTTCTTTGTTTTCTCACTAAAGCTATTGACGTTCCTCTGCATAAGCCTGCTTGTTTTTCTGTCCTCCAACATCATAGATAAAGAGACATTCCTTTTTCTCCATTATGTACGGCAGCATTCCCAATGGGAAAGGACACCCCTCCCCCAGCGAGGAGCGTTGTAAAAGCACAATGGCTTTAGGCGGAATCATTTCTGCTAACCTAGGAAAAGAAAGGGGTTGGCATTCTGTTCGATAAAAATGAGCGAGCCTGACCTTTCCCTGACAAATGATGCTCCATATTGATCCGAGCAGACGCTCCTTGCCGTTTTAGTCATCTCTGCATGGCGACCTCCCTCGTGGGAGACAGATGGGAAGAATGGCCTGAGCTGATTCTCATGTCCAGAGATTTCAGCTCACTTATTTCAGCCGGAGTTAGATTTTATCCTGCAGGAAATGCGCTGATGGTCTAGGGTGGGATTTCATGCCCCTAAGCACAGGCTGCGTGACTCAAACAGCTTCAGAACTAGAGTTCGCACCATTTGTTACAATAGTAATTGGATAATCTACTTACTAAATCGAGTCTTTTGTTGCAATATTGCCTCACAATAAAGACTTAAATCATCTCCATTTCTTATATATTATACATACAGTACGTTGGCAAGAAATGCAAATAAATCTTTCTCTATAAGACCAGTAGGCGAATGTAAAACAAGCATTATCATCATGCAAACTGCCAAGTTATCACTGTTCATTTAAGGAGAAGATACAATGACCATTTTCTTAAATGAGGTAATTATAATAGTTTTGAGTAATTGTGACAGTCCATATTGAAATACAATGGGCAGAAGGACAGGGTTACATTTTTATGATTAGTTGTTGAATAGGAACTGAGGACCCTTTTTTGTTTGACCATCTCTGCACCCTCAACAAATTCCCACAGTGGGGTTTCTCCTGTTTGCCAGGCATCAACATTGTAAAAACAACCTTCCTCTGGGGTCAAATAAACACTTTCTCTTTGAGGCAACACCACCCGCTTTTTTCTCCCACATTGCATTCATTTGCACCGTTTACCATAACCTTGTGCAAATAAATGCAAATAAAAGGACCCCTGCTAAGCCTCCAGGAGGGATTCAAACACTTAAAGTGCAGGAGTATAGTCGCTCTCACTGTCTGCCTTAAGAGCTCCACTCACAGACGTACACAAACCTTCTGGTAGATGTTGCACAGTAAGATGGTCTCTATGAGAATTTTTTTCAGAGACTACTATTAGAAATTATTACGAGAAAAACCACTGGTAGCATAAGTCAAACTCATTAGATATTCCTAGTCCATGGACACCTAACATCATAATATGACTTTTCACCCATTTAGGAGGATCTTGTGTTTTCATATCAGATCCTGGCTCCACAGAGCTTGGGGTGAGGCCATTCTGTCACATATGTGTAGTGTTACTGCTTCTCCTTAGCAGTTTTGGTGAAATGTGTAGTTGCTGTTAGTTCTCTGTCATATTGCTGAAGTTAATCAGTCTATTAGAGAGGATAGAAATCCAGTGTACCTTTGAGCTGTGTGTTAGCTCAACAATAGAGTTAGACCTGCAGTGAAGTATGTGTTTGATCTATTCTTTGTAGTCTGTTTAAATATAATTACATTTTTATTTTCCTTTTGATGGTACTCTAAACCAGTGGTTCCCTACTGTGGTCCTGGAGCATTCTTTCCGGTGTGTTTTTCAGCACACACTCACTGTACAGCAATGAAAACAACTAAATATGCAAGTCGCTCCAGGACCAAGGTTGGGAAACACCATGTCAAACATTTGATCCATCCTCAAAAGTACTGGCTGCACTATACCTTTCATCCATTAAACTATTAATGAACAGGATTGTGTAACCTTGTCTTCCCATTGTCCGCCTGTAGGGCAGCGACAGCGAATACGAGATGGATCCAAACCGGCAGAAAACCCATTCCTTTGTCAACCACTACATCAGCGATCCCACTTACTACAATTCATGGCGCCGACAGCAGAAAGGTGTCTCTCGCCCCCCAGCGTACGGTTATGGGCAACCTGACGGAGTGGCGGAGCCGGAGTCCCGCCCCCACCCACCTGCTCTGCCCCCGCTGCCCCCTCTGCTGCCCCACAGCACGCCTTCCCCGCAGCCCCAGGGCCAGGGCACACTCTTCAGGCCCAAAGGCAGCCGGACTCCCACCCCTTCACTGCTGTCCTCCGAGGCCCACAGCCAGCACGCGCTCTACCGGCCCCCCAGCAGCCTGGGGGCCTCCACCCAGACACCTGCCACTGGCTTCTCCTCTTTCGTTTGATACAAGACTCTTGTTCCAATGACCCCATCACAACGCACCTGGCTGGGGCTCCCCACATTGCTGTTGTTGTGGTCTGTTCCCTCTCATACTCTCTTTTTTTTGATGGACTTTTTAAACAGTTTTATTTATAGAGGTGTTACTCAGTGTTGAACATCCTTGGCTGCTTTCTTTGAATTTCTTTCACCCCTCCGTGAGTGTACGTGCGTGCGCATGTGTGTAAGAGCATCGGAGAACCGACAATCATTCGGCGCGAATGTGTTGTTGTTTGGGATCAGTGGAGTCACTCAGCCCGTCACTTCTAAACAATGGCTGATCAGAGATATTTCTAAACTGCAAAAATGGATTAAAAAAAGATATTTTTAAAACGAAAAGAAGGATTCTGTCAGTGAGAGACTAGATACAGCAAAAATTCAACCAGGAGAGGAAAGCAACATCACAGGCTTTGCATGTACTGCTACAGTTTTCCCCAAAGCGCCAATCATCTTGGGTGTACATAAATCCTGGGAGTTTGTGTAACATTCATTTGAATTCATTCAGTCATCCCCTTTCATGACAGCACCTTGCTCAAAGCATAAAATGCAGCTAAATGTATTGGTCGGACAAGAGGAAACGATCTTCTTGGACTGGACACGTTTCAGTTTTAAGTGATGGTTTAAAACCCTTTATTCTTAGCCACGATGCTATTTTTAGTAATAAATCAACCTTGAGCTTTTACCTGAGCTATTGCTAAGCTTGAAGCTGTGGATACTACAAAAGTTGTTGCTAGTTGGTTTTTTGTTGTGTCGCTGTGTTTTGTCATGCAAAAGGTTATGGGTATGTTCATAATCATGCATCTACAAGGTGATTTTCCTTGTTGAAGTGAGACATGGACCATCGCAGAGTTGGACGATGGACAGGTGTTTGACGCTGTGAGAACGGCTGAACTCTCCAGAGTATAAATTGAAAAGCAGTAGTGTATTATTATTTCTGTGAAATGAAATAAGGCCATGCCACCAAACCAGGTTACAACATGAACAAATAGCAGCTCTATGAAGCAGCGCTTGATGTTTGCTGTCATGTGGGAAATCAAGAGCATAAGGGCAGTTGCCCCTGAAGAATAGTTGGACACCAGCGTTGCAGGACTAAATTCGCTGCCCTTATTTCAGCTGATTTGTACAGAAAACATCACTGATAACAACAAAAAACAGTCGTCTGTCTGCATGTGCTCAGATTACATTGCCTAAATTCAGAGAGCAGAAGACAGCCCTTATCATCTCACCGAAGAAAAAGACTGAAAACAATGTTTGTTATTTCTTTTTTGCGTCGTATGTACTACTCTGAATATATTGTAGAATGTGTTTTTACAGTTCACAGTGAGACACCGTGTACACATATGCCTACGTGTATGACAGCAGATATGCTTAATTTATTTATGATTATTTGATCATTCGCTTTTATATTCCAACTTACAAAGTGAAGCAAGATGGCGGTTCCACATGGAATGTCTTTAAAAGAAACAGCCGAAGAACTGGAATTTACGATAAATCACAATCCACCCTCCTGTCTTGTTCTCTGTGAGGTGACCATCACTGTACAAATCCTTTAAGGAATTATAATGGGCCAGCTCATGGTTCTTTTCCAAAATAAATTATTTTATTTTTCAGTGCCGCTGTTAGTCTCTCTTTTTTATGTCTTTATTAGTGAATGTGAAAGTTTGCTATGCTAAGGAATAGAGTGTAAAATCACTACAAATTGTTTAAAGTGCTGCCGTTGCATTTTGTAAATGTGAATGCCATTTAAATGCACAAGGAGACACAATACCATTGATTTGAAAGTCCGCTTTTATAAAGCATTAAAAGCCGTATGAGTGCTAATATGAGTGGAGTACCTTCGACCTGCTAAACATGAGTGAGGGAATTACAAATTAGTTCCATTAAATCTTAAAATCCATAAAATGCACTTATTGTACTTACTGTCCAATCGTTTTGTGTTTATGGTCTACATGGTGTTAATTTTTAAATAGTAAGTCATATTAGTGCATTCAGTGTATTTTTAGATGCAAAACATCACAGACCGGATTCACTCGCTCACATTTAGCAGGCTGTAACCTGAAAGGGGGCTATAGGGGTGGTACTTCACATTATTGACACTGTGAAAATTATTTCTCAGTTGCTTTGTCCATGTATCAGGTTGCTGGTTGTTTACTCTTACAAAGCGTACCCTGTTACTGGAAAAAGGAATGCCTGCTTTGTCTTTCTTCCTGAAACTTTTCATCTCTCAGATTTCTCTATCATGAGAAAGCCTCTCCCTCCATAACCATCAACGTCAGATCCATAACGGGAAATGACACTTGATCCATCTGAGCAGCATCGGCCTCCTTTTCTTCCCCCGGCCGTAGCCCGGAGAGCGGGGCTGAATGTGAATGCTAAGTGAGTGTAAAACTCAAAAAGATCCAGAAAAACCATGCCGAGGCGCAGTGGGAGGGTGGGAGAGCTCGTCTGAAGATAATCTCTTTATTCCAGCCTGGAAAGCATTGGTCTGGACATTTGGGTTAGCGTTGTGGTGTCAGGAGAGAGAGGGCTGAAAACTCATTCATGAGATAAAAGGGATTATAGGAAAAGCTCATCTACTCTAAACCTGCAAGACAAAAAAAAAACCTCTGGAGCTTCTCTTCTTAATGTTTGAAAGTAACTCTCTCTGGACTGGTAGCTCCTCATTAAGACCCATTAAGAAACTTCCATCACTGTGCTGTCTGCTTACCCAGTTCCATTAATATTTTCCTGTCATCAGATATGTACCTTGTAACTGATGCAACAAAACAAAGTCTGGAAATTTTCTAGTAGAACCAGTAATGGATGACTTCTTTGGTCCATTCATAATCACACTGTCATTTAAATATGTTTACAAGCTTAGATCTGGATTCTGTTCTTTAATGACCATCACTATAGAATTTTCATGCTATATTTCTTAACAGTATTCCACTTTACATAATGTAGAACATAGGATTACATGACCCCTTATAGAGTAAAGCCAGTTGTGCTCTCTTGGTCCTGCTTAGGCAGTTGCACCATTTTTGGCATCAATTCTCCATGTTTATGTTATAATATGTGATCTGCAGCCCCAACTTTTTTGTTTCACGTTCTCAGGTCAAGAATCACCATCTCTAAAAGACAAAACACCCATGTAAAATTCAATATGACTGATCAAAGTGTCTAGAAACCCTCTACAAATGTAACGCTGTACAAAGTTGGAAAATCCGTCCTGGTAGGTCAGACATGAAGAAACTTTGATTTGAGTTACCTGTCTCAACCAGGCTTTAGAAAAGTGTAAATGTTACAAATAACAGGCTCCATAAACACTTTGAGAGCTATAAAAGGTCCAGTAATAGGGTGGGCATTGGTCTTAGATCATATGTGGTTTATATAATTAGGTTATATTGGCCTGAACTACACAAATATGCTTCTTATGAACATTAAATCTGTTAATTTGCCTCTGGCTCTGCGAGATCTCTTGACACTGAGGGTCCTTAATGTTTGAAAATAACTCTCTGGGCTAATGGGTATTTATTAACTTCCACCACTGTGCTGGACCGGGTTCTGTAAGCTGGGAACACAGCCAAATAGAGGAAATAACTTTTAAATATGAACAAAAGACGTCTTTGGTGCATAGCATGCCAAGCTGTTAATGAAATTATGACCTAGGACTGTGTCTAACACACAATCAGAGATGATGAATGAGGTAATTGAGTGTCTTTATGTTTAGTGGACTATTAAGTCATCCATAAGACCCTCTGTATACAGAACTTTCTCCTTGACAAAACTGATACCTAGATAACAGCATTACTGCTAACCGCAGGTAATGATATAACTGTTTAAACATTCCATTCCTCTTAAGTACCGCTGCCGGAGGCTTTGTCTTGCAAGAGGATATGTCTCCCAAGGGGCCTGTGGCAGAGGTGCAAATTACACCCATAGGAGACTTTTGTAAATGACCATTCATCATGTGAATACGCAAGCCACCTAGAAGCCGAGGGCGCTAACTATCTTCAAACAGTGCAGCGGCCAGCAATCAGGCCCTGTCAGTGTATTGCATTTCTATTAAGAGAAATAGTTTCAAGGACAGGTCAAGTCATCAACAAAGAATGCAGCAAATTTCTTATGTGTCAAACACACTTTTTCATCTGTCAGTAATAATCTGGTTAAAATGAAGTGAAACAAAATAAACCTGCCATAGACAAAGGTTAAAAGCAGATCACAAATCAAATCAGCTTGTAAAATGTCATGTTTTTGATCAAAGCTGGTTATACAGAGGAGAGAAATGTAATAGCACTTTACAATTAGGTTTGACAGTTGATTTGATTTACAACCTTTACTTCTTAATCAATAGCTTGTGTAAATGTTAAGGGACCCATAAACTAGTCATTTTTATTTTATATCTTTCTCTAAGGGTCTCCTTGATATTCATGCACACAAATAAGTGTGATTCATTTTTACATGACTGTTAAAGGTACCTTTATCCCTTAGATTTAAACAGACTGATATTCTAGGCAGAAAACTTCAGGGAGTCACCAAAACAATGTATTAAAATGAAACTTTTTTACTTGCGAGGACTGTATAAATGTTGTGACTGTTAAAATTACATTAACTTCATTATTTAAGGAAAAAACCAAAGTGGATCCTTCATAAAACAACACCATGGCCTAATTTGTCTTGGTCTGGTTGATTCATTGGTGTTAACTAAAATGCATTATATGGACAAAAGTATTATTTAATTCAGGGGGCCCCTTCCTTCCAGTGAAGGGCAATCTTAATGCTTCAGCATACCAAGACATTTTGGAAAACATCATGCTTCCAACTTTGTGGACACAGTTTGGGTAGAACCTTTTCTATTACAGCATGACTGTACGCTCCATAAAGACATGACTGGAGGAGTTCTGTGTGAAACACCTTTGGAATGAACTGGAACAGAGATTGCGCGCCAAACCTTCTCATCCAACCTAAGTGTCTGACCTCATAAATGCTCTACAGAATTAATAAGCACAAATTCCCACAGAAACTCCTAGATCATGTGGAAACTGTTATAGCTGCAAACGGGGGACCACCTTCACATTAACGTGTGTATTAAATGGAATGTCATTAAAGTTTCTGTTGGTGTAATGGTCCCAATACTTTTGTCCATGTAGCCGCTAAATTAGCCGTACGGATAAATGCGTTTCAAACGATGTTTAAATAGTGGTAAACATGAACAGATCTTCGTTTTGCGTGTGGCTCGAGGCTGCGCCCCTTTCACGCGCTGCCTCTTTAAGAAGACCCTCTTTGGGGGCGTGTTCAGACAGAGAAAGGGCCGAGCTGGGCTGAATGAGCTGTAGCACCAACAGCACTGAGTAACACGCTCGAACACAGGAAGGATGCGGTTCTCTGCTTTTGTGCTCGATTTCTGTGTACATTGTTGAACCCGAGGAAGACACAGGACCCTGATGTACTGACAGACAGCTAAATTTACAAGTTCTGGTGCTATATGTACGAAAAACACAAGAAGATGTCCCAACTGTGACACCTGAATCGAGGACCCAGCCTCTGGTTAAGCCCGTTTGTCACCTGAGAGGAGAGAAACAACCTGGCTGGACTTCAGACTTTACCGTAAGTTCCTCTTCAGCTTACAACCCTAAAGTGTCTCATATGCTCTGTTTTTTCACCAAAATGGCAACACAGTGGCCTGTTTTGTATTATCACCTCAGTACTTATCAGTAAATATTGATGTCTAAATGTTACAATACTAATGCCCTTCAACTTGAATTTGTCAACACTGAACACTTTTTCTTGAATTAATTTGAGTCCAGTAGAGCACAAAGAATCTGTTCCACTATGTATTCATTCTGTGGGCCTATTCATTTATTATTCCTCCATCAGTGGCCTCTGGTGCTCATCATTGTTCTCCACCCTTTGCTTTGTTCTCCTTGCTAGCCTATAGTTTCAGTTTATCTATCCAGATTTGTACTTAGATTTGGAAAAAATAAATTCTTTACTTTTGTCTGCTTTTGGGAGGTTTTTTTTACCCACTGAATACTAACCGGCTATTTCTGTCTGGGTTTATCTATGACTCTGATGGTCAATATTATAATGTGGTTCCTGATCTTCAGTTCAGTGATTGCCTTTGTGTCTCTCACAGTTTGTGTAAGAACTTGAATGTGTATTGAAGCTGAGGAAAGGTCCTGCAGCTTTTGTTTCTTTGTCTGCAGGCTGTTAAGAGCCTGGGTGCTGCTGGCAGGGCAGGCACAGTCTTGGCTGCAGCTCCATGACACAGCAGAAGCCTAGTGGTGTTAGGAGTGAACTGGTCCAATCAGCCTGACTAAAGGTTGAACAGTATGGAGTCAAGTCTTAAAAGTATTTATTCGAGCAGTCTTGTAATTATTGTCTTATACTGGCCAGAGCTTGCTCAGTAGTGAAGTTACTCATCAAGTGTGTTGCAATGTCATGGATTAGCTTTCACTGTGACCCAAAGCAGCTGGCATTTTATACCTGCATTTATGGCCTACATTAATGAACAAGGGCATCATAATTGCATGCATAGTCATCATGGTTACATGATATTGCTTGATTTCTTGGTATAAAATATTATAATCTCAAAGAATTAGTAATCATCACAATAATGATGCATATTAAGTTAGGTAATCAGTATACAGTAAAGCTTAATGGGCACACATACATGTTATTGAATATATTTATGAATTCTTCCTAGTTTTTTCAAAATATCCTTTGAGTCTTTGAAAGGCAGGGCATTGTTTGTCATCATCAAGTTCAATTTAATCACTTGGCCTTTATTAAAATCTCTGATTATGATATTATTCATGACGGTTAGATTATTCCAGTCTTTGTATAATAAAAAGTGGAAGCCCTAAAAGTTTCAAAGTGGGAGTCTAGAAATCCACTGCAGTGTCAAAAAAGCTGCACTTTCAGTAAAGTGCAAAATCAAGAGTGTTAAACCGTCGTTAGAGGTGATACAATACCACCATTTCTGTTCCAATACGATACTGAGCCTAAAACCAACACTTTTTCTTTTGTAATGAGTTAGTTTTGCATGTCATAAAAGTAATTTCCTAACTTATGGCAAGTAATACATGACTTGCACAAAACAGCACTTTACTTTGCCCAATGCTGCAGTACAACCAGTTCTGTGATATCTCAGGCTGGACTTGCATCAGAATGGGGATTTTCCCCTCTATCTAATTCAGCATTTGCTGTGTGTATCGACCCGCAACTACTACTGGATACACTGTGAGACGCTGGAACTCTTGTAGAGTTCATTTGTGTCTGCACTGATTAGTTTCTGTGCAGGTCCATTGCCTTATCAAGCTTTCAAACAGGCATCCTATCTGTGTCTTTCTGATTACACTTTGTATTGATTTTGTTCCTTTTAGCATGGACTTCACACAGTGAATAGACTCTATGAGAACTTGCCATAAGGTCTATTTTCAACAAGGCTGTCTTGAGGTAATAAATGCGATGGAGGATATTTTCCTCCCCTTGAGCAGTTTCACCTCCACCCCTCCACTCTTTTTTTTTTTATGTGTCTCAAGCCCCCGGCAAGCTGATCAGCAGGCCTCCTTTGCTCGAATTAGTCTGGAAACCTTCCATTCCAGCCTTAGAGGTTAATGCATGCTATTATTCCTTGCTGTGCGCTACTGGAGGATGTGCCAGCAGCCTCATTACTGTCCTAGCTTCTTTAACACACAGCCCTCTGGCCTTCTACCAAAATGGCTTGAGTTTTAAGTCTATTCCCTGCTCCACAGTAAGTGAGTGCAAATATACTAGAAGCGAGTGTATTTTCTAACACCCTACACACAGTATACAGACCATCAGCTCCATTTCTAGTGGAAGGACTGTCCTGTAACAGAATGAGTGTTAAGCTTGTTTGTAGGGCCGTCACTATTAATTACTGAGTAATCTGCTGTTTTGACAATTGGTATTTTTGTAAAAGGTCAAACAATTCAAATGGATGTAACTGAGCAAGAACAAACCATGCACAGCCTTTCAAATATTGCAAGCAAGTGGAAAAACAGAAAAGAACTTTAAAGCAAAGCTTTCTTTCCGAGTGCACCAACAGGACAACTTAAAATATTAATTTGCATATGTGTATCATTCAGCTCCTCAATGCTGATTCATTGAGATGTTTTTTTTTTAATCAAGCCACTTTAATCACGTTATACTGACTGTCCATCATTCTTTAGAGCGGTCATGTACAGGAAGATGAGCTTTTCTTTATTTTGTAATGCTGCATCTCAGTATGGTTTAACACTTACACTTTGTAGTATGAAGTCACAAGTCCCCCTTGCCTGAAGAGGCTAGTGGCATTGACCTTAGCTGTTTTGTGTTGTGAAATGTGTGCATGGCTGTGAAGCCTTTTCATCACAGGAAATTCAACTTAAGCTGGTTTCGCAGTGCAGAGACAGCATCCGTCAAGTTCAGGAGACACTTCCGTGTGGTTAATGTGCTGCTTATTCTTTTTTCTAAGCACAGGCAGTAGGCCTACACGTCATAGAACTGTTTGATTTCAGATTCGGGCGTAAACAGGAACTGTATGAATCAGGCATGGTACTGTTAAATGTGTCCAATCACTGCATCACAAGACCTCTTTAAGGGGATACAGTAGTCTAGGGCAAATCAACATTCTGACTGTGTACTCAAGCTTGTCCAATCACCACTAGTCTCTCTGATCCAGCCCACTGGCTAAACTGTTTCAAACTTTATATAACCCCGTTACCCTGAGAGGGCAAACGGACACATTTTTGAATTCCATGGGTGGGTAATATGTCAGCTGGTGAATGATGCAGTGTTTTCTAACCTTTTTTTTGTTTGCTGTTACGGTTTTAAACTTGTTTAAGCTTTGTGAAGTCCATTAAAGTAAAACTGAGTGGGAAAAAAAGAGCTGTTGTGTAGTAGGACAGTGTCTGTAACCAGTGTGTGCCACCATAATCACTATGAACCACTTTTTAAGGCCTTGCATACAGCCAGTCAATACCTTGCTGTCCATTATTTACTTGGTGCCTAATTGGAGGCATAATTTGGCTGTTCCATCACATTGGATCTGTGGCATGCAGGAACTGTCTGGCCAGCTCTGTGGACTGAACGCTTTGGTGCTTCTGAGTGCAACTTTTCATGGATCCCATCATTTGCTGATTCCAGGTGTTAAAGTGACCTTTTTTAAAGCAAGAGCACTGTGATCTTGTGGCTTTGTGGTTCCATAGTAAGGTATCGCACCTGGCAGGGCTTGCTTGTCAACGTAAGGGTGTTCACGCATTTGTCGACTCTTAGGTTAGTCTCAGACCCATCTCCCCTCTGAATTCTTCTCACCAGATAATCAAACATAAAAATATAATTTTGTCTTTCATGAACCTGCATTTGAAAACCGCACTGAAACATATTTTCACAGTCAGGCCATGATAGGAAACCATAATAAGGACACTATAGCACATATACTGTGCATTATTAGCATCATAGTGTCAACTCTTCTCAGTTCTGCTGCTGAATTAAGCAGCGTGTTTAAAGCTCCTAAAGAATCCCTCTGCACAGTTTAGACTCGGTTGCAGTTCACTATAATGGGAGGATGAAAGCACCAAGTGGTTGGTTTGAAATGGAAACCACACGCTTTGCTGTGAAGGAAATTGGTTTTTGCATAGAGGAAAGTATCTCTTTAAAAATACGCTCAACATGTCTGACCACTACATGGCCAAATTAAAAACACAGATTTTTAAATGAGCAAAATAAGTAGGCATGCAGAAAATACTTTAATACCGTCTGTTTCGAAAAGCAGAATCACCCAACCTTGCCTTGATAGCACATTAATATGACATGTTTGACTTCCATTATTTTCACATTTCTTACGTTTGTTGGGTCACTCGATACAGGTTTCAGAGAAATTCACCATGTGACATGGTTCTGGATGCTCGCAATGTAAACACTGTGACTTGGAGCAACCTATTCAACATTAAGGCCCATCTATCAATCACAGCATGTTGCTAAGGCCCACTTGGCCACATTAGATGATATTAAATAACCAATTGCTAATTTTTAAACTTTTAAAAAGTGTTCTGTTTAATTTCTTTGGTATGAAAACATTTGTAGTCCATCATGTTTTTGCTGAAAGTACTCCGATGGTTTTTCAACGAGTTTTGGATGCTTTGTTTCGAGGTGTTGTTTTTGTTTTGAGGGTTTCAGCGCCTTGTTTGAAAGTGTCAATCCACACTCCACGCACTGTGCCTTGGGCTCCATGTCATAAACACCCCTGGCAAACCCATGTTTCATATATTCTGGATTATATTTGCACAAAAACTGGCTTTTTGTTAACAGCAGTATCAGCTTTTTCTTTGCTCTTCAGAAACTTCTCAGTGTCTCGTGAACTTACCTGCTGTCACGTTTACATGTTAGCAGCGTTGGCTCAAATTGATGACGTTGGTCTCTGCTGACTTAGTCTTTTTTACTTTTGTTATTTTACTGTTTGCATTTTAAAAATATCTTATTTACTTTTTGCAGGAAATTTGCTTTAAGATCTTTAAATTATTTCTATAATTTTTTTGACTGTTTTATCTTCAATTTATCGCAGCGCCAGTCGCCCTTTATGGACCAATGGCCTGTCTCAATTTTAGATTCACTGCCCAGTCAAAATCCTCTGCAGCCCATCGGTGGTTTGTGACCCAATGGTTGAAAAACTGGGACTTGGAGGGCTCAAACCACTGTGACTTGTTGGAGGGCTCATTTGCGATTTATGCATTTTATAGCTTTTTATGGATTTCCAATATTTAAAAGGACAACATTTATGAAGCGTGATTTAAGAAATGATTGTGTGGACTTACCATAAACTGCTAATGAGGCTGAGTGAACATCATCATAGTATAATATGCACCAGTAGATTGAGTTGAGTAGATTCTTTGAACATGGGTCACGTCCACTGACAGCCTGTGTTTGCTTTGACTGCGGAATTGTTTGTTTGTCCAGTGCGTGGTCAGTAATATAGTACGTGATGTGTTTATGGGAGTGTTTTGTTCAGGAAGGGCAGGGAGACTAGATTTCCGCTGGGATGGGAGGACTGCAGGCTCATATATTCCCTGCCCTTCCTGTCTGTAGCCCCCTCTCCAAACTGTAACCTGCTCCCTTGTATACTATATTGCTCCTGGTTTATCTCTTCGGTCTCCCCTCCCCATTGCTTTGCTCTGTGTTGACTTATAACAGATCCGTTCTCTCCAGGGTTCTCTCCAGCTCTTTGAAATTCTGAGCATGGTTTTCCACAGCATCAATAACATTGACCCTGTATCACCTCCTGAGCTTATTGAGCGAAATATATACTGCGGAATGGGTCATATTCTGTGTATTTTATCTCTGTAGATCTCTTCAGTGGCTTGGGTCAGGGCTCTGGGCTGATTTTACCTTGGCTTCTGTCTCTAGAAGAAAATTCCTATGGGTGGCATATTGGTTAACCTCTGCCACGACCTGGAATAATCAATGTGGTACAAAGTATACCATATTTCCTCCTGAAAATGCCATTTACAGACATCTAAAACTCAGTTAAGCTGCTTAGTGCGGAGGGTCTAGGCTGCTTCCTGTCTGATTATCTGGACTTGTCCGACCTGTTCTCTGCAACTTAACCAACTAGCTTGCCCTATTCATTGTACCACTGTGGAATTATATGATCATGTATTCAATCTGATCCTTGAGCAAACGTCTCCCAGCTCTCTCCCTAGCTACAGTTAAGAGCACCCTATTGGTATAAATGTTTATTCTCCATCTCAAAGGCTAAGATAGCCTTCCTCCTCTTTTATTAATTGGCTGCTGTATGTTCTTTTTTTCTGTCCGTAGCTTTCTCTGTATTTGCCCTCTGGCCTGTTATACAGATGGTTTGCATACTTTTCTTTTTTTCCAGTATCACTGGTGTTTTTGGGAAGCCCTCAGTGGACCTCTCTGTAAACATACCATTGGAAATATGTGGAAAATATTTTTGTTTGGAAAAGAATACAGTCGCGATATGCTCGCATGACTCCACTGTTCCAGGAACAATGTATTGTGCATGAACAGAGGCCATTCATTCATGTGCATAAGCCTAAAAAGTTTTTGCTCTTCAGATGGTGACCCGTACCTCATTATTATAATCGCCTTTACATGGCAACATTGACATTTAGATTTTTTTGATGTAAGGTGTTTTGCATGTGACCAAATTTGAATAGAAATAGGGCATAGATTTCCTTAATCAGTGTAATGTTCGTGTTCTGTTACATCTATAGATTTGAACTTTTATTGTTCCAATTTTCTTGTTAGTGTAATTCTTGAGTATCTGGCCAGTTCTCTGAGGAGCCATCCTGAGTACATGAATAAATCTAACTGCCCTTTATTTAGAAGGTGTGAGACACAGCATGGCTCTTCCTGGGCCATTTAGATGATTACCTTGGCCTCACAATGAGGGGTGTTTGGGAGTCAGATAAGGAAGCCAACTTCACAGTGCATAAAAGAGGTTCATATCAGGTACCCTGTGTGCTGATCTTTATCTTCTCAATCCCTGTAAAGTCTCCAAAAACAGCTCAAGGCCTCAGCAAATAATGACACATTCTTGATTAAATGAAGACAATCAATATTCTTAACCTTTTAGAATTAGTTCAGTTTAAAGGGAGGGGGCATGCTGTGTGCTGCTTGTCCACTTGCAATGGAAAAAAAGGTTCATAAGTAATTAAATAATTACTTGTTAATTATTAAACATAAACATAGAGTTGATATGGTCAAAGCTTCAACCACAGTTGACCGCTGCACCCTTTAAGGCTTTTAATGGCCCAGATAGTCATCTTGGTCTAGATGCTTCTGTAATTCGCAGAAACGTTCCAGCATTAGTTCATATGTGGCTTTTATTGACCTACCTTCTGGTCATCCAGTCTCCTTTAAGGTCAGTGGCTTAAACTGACCCCAGAGACAAAGCCTAGGTCAGGACTGGGGGACTGAATCAGTCAGTCACGTTTGTGTGTGGATGGAGGGATGTTGTGCCCCCTGCAACAAATGTAATTGCTCCTGCACTCATGATTGTGTGACTGAGTGGTTGCACTAATGATAATTAATGCTAATTAAATTAAGAGCAATTTTCTTTATTCAGCCTAAGAAGTGGTGTTTTAGAAGCTCTCCTATAAAACAAAATACTAACACGATCAGCAGCTAGTGCACTGCTCCTGGTGGATGCAACATTTCAGGGGGGGAAAAAAACATAGCACTCTGTCTAGCTCTGACAGATGCTTGTTTGTCTGTCTGTCTGTCTGTCTGTCTGTCTGTCCGTCCGTCCTCTGAATTCCCTCTCTCTCATTAACTGATCTCAATCATTAACTGAGATCAACTCACAGATGGGGCCCTTTCTGAAAATTTGGAGGGACATAAAAAACAATCACCCCACCTACCCAGTCACATAACTCTGTATTATAGGACAAAAAAGTACTTTTTTATCAGGGAAATGTTAAACAATTAAAAAAATGTTAAACGACGAATAAGCATGTTCATAACAGCTCTAGATACAGTCCGGCCATACTGAGACTCTGGATCTGCACTGTGTCGTGGCCGCATTTTTGGTTTTAAAACCAGATGTCTGTGGTCAGAGAAAGCAATTATTCTAAAAATGCTTGTCGGAATTGGAACCATTCCTAGTTGTGTGTTTTTCTGATTGTAATGAGCACATTTGTGAAAGTGCCTCACTAAGCCCTTATAACAAACACAGGGATCATGGGTCAGAATGTATAGGGCTGTATGGGGGGATGGACGGATGGATAGATGGATGAATGGATGGATGGAAAGACGCAGTGAGGGAGGTTTAGTGTTTAGTCTAGAAGGGGCCAAAGCAGAGGAAGACCAGCTGCTCCCCCTGTGCTGGGCTGCTGCTGACATGGACATTGCAAGAGGCTATTTGGAAAGTTGCTGGCCCCCTCTAGGGTCTTTTGTTTCCCACGGCACCTTCTCATGCTCCCTTACTCCCTTCATATTCACACACATTTATAAATAAGCTTCACTGCCCCAGTCGCATCTGACGGAGCAGCCTAAAAATGTTGCTCTTGAAATGGCTCTGATTATTAGCTGAGACATGTGGTTTCAGGTTTGATTCAAGATTTGTTGATTGTCAAGACAACGATATACTCAGTATTCAGTGTTGAAATGCTGTTCCGCGCAGGCCCTCTGTGGTGCATTTATACAGAATATCAAAAATACGAAAATATAGGGCAAGAGATATACACACATAAATCTAATTACATTATAAAAATGGGACAATATAAAGTGCAAGTGTGCAATTATAGTAAATTGAAATGAATCCTGGTATTTTGAATACTAGCCAGTCTTTAAGATTGAGTTCAGTTGATCTTTAATTTTAAAATGCAGCGCGTTCTTTAACCTTGTTACACCAAATTATCTTTTGTTGAAGTCATAATTTTTAATATACAGTATAGTATATTATATCTATATTGTGCAGCTGTAAATACATGCTAATGGATGCTAGAGTGATATTTGAGAGCAAGCTGATGTGTGATGTCCGTGTGAGCTGGAATGAGTCAGAAGTGTTAACTCCCACGGAGGAGTCGGGGGTAACTTGGGGGGTCGGACGTTGCATATTTCATGGACTGCTTATTTATTTATTTTTTCCACCCTACCACCCAGTAACAACACCACAGACAAACACTGCATTCTTGGCAATGATGCTTAAAATTAGAGCTTGGATTTTCATCCCATCATTTTTTTTTTTGACTTAAGTAGTAGTTTTGTATATTTATTTTACTCCTTCCGTTTTTTCTTTTCTTCCCATCAGCTCAGATGTTTGGGTCCTTTAAATGGAAAGTGCTTAGCTGTCCAGTTGACCATCTTCTTCAAACCATTTTAGCAGTCAGACAGATGGCATCTTTGGGATGTTGTCTTGTTTCTTTGTGTATGTGTGGCATTGTAAGATTCAATTTGTGTTAAGAGTCTTTGCTGAGAACCATCATGGAAAAAGTGGAGCACTCAATAGACCCCAGGATTTTAGCACTCATTGGCTGAAACCTAGCAACACTCTCCAGCCTTAAGGGAGGTTACTAATGGCTGCACGGTTTCTTTCAGGCACTGGCAAAACGTAGACCGTTTAGAAGCTGTGGTTTGAGACGAAGGAAGGATGAATAGGAAAAATGTGTAGTGTCAGGGTAAACCTTTGTGTAAAGCTAAAATAATTTTTTTTGGCTTAAATTAATTTGACATGGAAGTGCTGCATACAAATTGCAAGAGCATTGTCAAACAGTAAGAACCTCCGCACTGAGCACAGCTTTGGCCATGAAAAACGGAGCAGTATGTCGACAGGAAGCAATTTTGTCTTTATTTTGTGGGGCGTTGCCACGGCAACGTGTGCAGGTAAGCCCATCGTCAGGAAGTGAATACAGTGCTGGCAGAGGAAGACGAAGCAGAATAAGGTCAATGCTTGCCAGTGCACCACTACAGATGACTTCACTGCGCTATTGTTCCTCCACCAAATGGGGACTGCTGAATATTTCATCAGGGTTGGTACGGGAGAAACCTGTTGTGACTGCTGAATACTCTGCCTGTCTCTCATTCTGTAAGGCTGAAATTAATGAGCTGGGATGAATGCCATGGAATAAAAGAGTTCTTCATGATGAGTAGTTTCATCAGTATGTGTGTGTGTTACATTTGTGCCAGCTAATTTATGCAGAGTGGAGGCTTTCTGGTTTAACTAAGGTGACCTGAGACATTCTCACTGGCATTTCTCTTTGTGTGTTCTGCATCAAGGCCGAACATGGTTTGCTTATCTTGGCAAGGTTACTGGGGAAGAGACAAACTGTCGAGAAGGAATAAGAGGAAGTCTGCCTATAACTGTCAAACCATAAGTTGATGGATGTACCTACACAAAGATATTTCATGGACTGTTCATACACAGTAGTCTCTTAGATTAGTAGGCAATTTCTGCACAATTTCAATTTTGTCCTGCCCTGACACACCTGATCCAGCTCATTAAATTCTCCCTCATAAGTTGATGAGCTGGATCATGTGTGTTGAATGAAGGAATACTTTATAATGAAGCGCTGTGAGTCACCAGGAGAAGGATTAAGAAAGTTCGGATACCATTCATTGGCTATATTTGCATTCACTGCTAGGCATTAGATATTGTTTATATAGTATATAGAAAAGTATGTTTCAGATATAATTACACATTGACGTGTTCTATTTAGACATTTAGTACTCGGCAAGTGCCATGTTGACAATGACCAGGCTCACAGCATTCTTTACCAGGACCCTGTGTTCAGTTTCTTTATCTTTATCTTATCTCGGTATTGACTAAAACCATGGTCTGCTCAGCCCCAAGAGAGAGTCTGTGAACTCCGGTGAAGGTTGAATCCTGACTCCCATCATACTGGGGGTGGGGCGTTATGACACTTCTGTTAGTATTCAGGCCTGTCTCGTAGATAAGACATCCTGGAACTGCTCCACCATTGACTGACTCTCCATTCCACTCAGTGTATTGATCTTGCACTGAGTGAGGAGAATGACAAAGCAGAGCTGGAATTCGGTAACTGAGTTAGGTTGCTATCTATGGGACTGTGTAGATGCAAGATGTCCTCCCCAATTCTGTCTAAAGCCTTTGTTTTTGTTTCTTTCTGCAGGTTGGATAGAGCTGGGTCACGGCTGTCATCATCAAGACCAGTTCATGCAAATTGTTTCATTAGACACTGGATGTGCACTGCAAAATTCATCGTTTCATAAAAGCCAACCTGCATACTGATTCACTAGTCTGGCCCTAAAAGACTGGATTTATCTTTTTATGTGGAGTGGTAGAGATTTGGAAAGATGCCTATCTTGAAACAGTTGGTGGCAAGCTCGTCGCAGACAAAGCGACGTTCTCGCATGGACCTCACTACTGAGATGATCAGTGCTCCTCTTGGTGACTTCCGTCACACCATGCACGTGGGCCGGAGTGGGGACGCTTTCGGGGACACCTCTTTCCTAAGCAGCCGCTCCGGAGAACCACCTCAGGATGGCACTTACCCTCGCTCCCCCAGGCCAGGTCTGCTGTCCAGAACCTTCAGGAGCAGCAAGCGCTCTCAGTCTGTCACCCGTGTGGATCAGCGAGAGAACACACTGCTGCCCCCTAGTGGCTCGCCTACCTTTGTCAAGAATGCCATGTCATTGCCTTTCCTGAATAATGAGGATGGGGACACTGGAAGTGGCAGGATGCTCAAGAGCCTGGCCTCTAGCCCCTTGAAGCAGCAGCCATCCAATGGTGCAGCTGCCCATGGCTTGGACCTGGAGCTCCATGAGCGGTGCTTCGGGGAGCTGACTGACTTGCGTCCTTCTCCAACTTACAGAGGAGGAATGAAACATGCGGAGTCTGTGATGTCCTTCCATGTGGATCTTGGGCCTTCTATGCTTGGAGATATCCTAGGAGTCATGGAGAAGGAAGAGGATGACCAGGGCTTTGAAGAGGGCAAAAGCAGTGAAGGACGAGCATCTCCACTTCACGGCAACCAAGGTGGGGAAGTGGAAGAGGAGGAGCATGAATTGATGGAGGAAATGAAGGACAAGGAGGTGATGAAAGAGGTGCAAGAAATAGATCTGGAGGTGGAACATGAAGCTCCTTGCCGGGCGCCCAGTTCAGTAGACCTGGAGATCCAAAGCGAGGCCAACAGCACCCCTGAGGTTCAGCCGAAACACCTGGAGCAGCACGACAGCTGCTCGGTCTCCAGCTCTGGCTCTCATGCCCTGGAGGACAAACCCATCAGCCAGCCATACAGTGAAGACACCAACTACAGCTACCACCCAGAGGAGGAAGGGGCCTTTTCTTCCTTCCTGGAGGATGAGGACGATGAGATCCGTGTATGAGATCCTGCAAGCCTTGGAAAACCTCTGTTAGGACGGAGAGACGTACAAAAGCAATATGACGCTTGAGTTGACGTTGTATATAAACTGAAAGCCCAGAACTGTTGCTGGGTCCTGTAGAGGGAGATGTGAACAGGTCAAAGCAAGACTGTTGGCCCCATTCCTCTAATCCACCAGAGAAGGAATCAGGGTGACTGCCCTAGTCGGGCCCTCACACAGCCTGGATAAGGCAGTCAGGGCTGTGTGTGTTAGGAGGGAAGTAAGTGAATGCGTGGGTGGTTATCGAGTCACAATAAAGAACACAGATGTCTTAATGCCTTTCTAGCATCATTTCCCTTCTCACCTTATGTCATGGACAGTCCTATGTGGTGTGTAATGTTCGTGAAGTCAGTGAGCTCTGATTGTTTATGGGAACTGGTTTATTTTCACTACAGTCTCAGCACCCCTTTTAGTTCCATTTGAAGGTGCATGCTGCTAATGCATGTTCTGTGTACAGAACACAGGTTGAGTCTGTTTTGGTTTTACTCATTTGTGATTAGGACTGGATTTTGACTACAATGTCCTTAACATTAAGGATTTTGTGTCCCAATCCTGTTGCATTCTATCATTAATGTTCTTGCACTCAGTAGCATGGGAAATCCCCCTGAAGTAAAGATTAAGAACCAGAGTGTGGTCCAAACCAAAGGGGAGTGCAGTAGCAGATGTTTCATGTTTCATTCTTTTTTTTTTTCTTTTTTTTTTCTGGTGACTACCCATAATTCAGTATTAGGAGTGGTGACAGGTGGCAGGCTTCCTATCAGAGCTCTTTTTTTTTTTCAGTTTGTACAGTCTTTTGTATACTGGGTAATGCTGAGTTATCTCACCACTTCCTTCCTTTTCATGTGACAGGAACTAAACTCTGCAGCTGGCTAGTTAGCTTGTTGAAGTCACATTATATATGAATATAAAGTAATCTGTGTCCTTGACACTGCCAGGAATATTGTCTGTGCGGTTCATTTTGAGAACATTCGTCCCATCATTCTCAAAAAAACGTATTGCACTAATTAAGCTACATTTGTTTTTGGCATAGCAGGTTGTCATTTAGAACTGAACATTTATTGACACTAACCTCACTAGCCTGCTTTTGTTTGACCTGATGTTATACTGAGTTATTCTCGGGGACGGCCGCAGATTAGATAATATATGTGAATGTGTGAGACCTTCATTAGTACCCACAGCTGTACTGCTGTGCCTGCCTAATGCCACAGCCTTCTCCTTTGGATCTTTTGTACTTTGCAGGCTAATCGTTCCTAAGAACTGGAGTTGTATGAAATCATAACAGAACATTTAGCTGCAGGGATCCTTTCAGCCTTAAGTAGAAATGACAAAAGTGCCAAATTCAATCTACCACATACTCCAAAGTAAAACTGGCAATTTGGATATAATTTAACATGGGATATTACAGGGGGGGCTCCCTGGCTGACTTGATTATTCAAATAAGGGGCTAAACCTCAGACTTAATTAACTGAAATGCTGATCTAGGGAATATTTGTCTAAACCACAGTAGAGGGAGAAAAAACACAGCAGTTCCAAGATATTTGCATAGCCTTTTTCTGGAAGGCTGTACCAGATTTACATGATGCACCAGATATATTGATGTCAGCAGTTGAATTATATGATCCGAGGTCAGATTTTGACTTTGCTATTTTGACTTTGTGTATAATAAATCATCTCGCTAGCCTTTCTTACTTTTTTAATGCCCCGTTATGTATATTTTTCTTGCTTGGCAACCCTGATTTTTAAAATGCAACAGCTATATTTTTCAATAAAATGAATCATCACCAAGGCCTACGTGTTGTGTTTTGACAAAGACTGACACTGAGGTGCTACCTCACTGATGGTCCATGGTATTAAACAATACATTTATAAACTCAGATTAACTTTTAATCTTGAGCAGTTTTGGGAACCACTTCTTTAGAAGAGGCCACTATCTTTGACCATAAACAGACCAAAGGGGAAGGACCTTTTGACCGGTCTTGATGATCATAACTGACAATTATTTAGCTCCACACGCACTGAGTTGATCACATAAAGACCTGCCTGTCTGCAGGTTAGTCATAATTCATTAAAAATGTAAAATACGGTTGATAAACCAAGGCACATTTGGTTAAATATTTTTGTTCTTAAGCTTGGCACAGGAGCTAAGATTTCCTGAACTCACTGTCAAATGACTTCATAGTGAAACCTTATATGCAAGTCTGAGTTTGCTATGTAGTTCTAAATAAGTATGTGATGAA
The DNA here is from genome assembly GCA_037974485.1 of Hemigrammopetersius urotaenia. Lineage (NCBI taxonomy): Eukaryota > Metazoa > Chordata > Actinopteri > Characiformes > Alestidae > Hemigrammopetersius > Hemigrammopetersius urotaenia. Next base: position 9,945,916 of record JBBPDC010000028.1, read on the forward strand.
AGAGGCATGCTGTTTGCACAGCGCTAACTGGTGCATATAATCCTCATTACTAGTTAGCTACGTTACCCTCATAGCTCCAGTGGCAAAACTAAGATAGAAATCTCTGCATGCAAAACATGCACACTGACTACGTGCGCTGGTAGTTTCATTCCTAGCTGAACTAAATAGCTTAAATTGTTATGCTGTAATTGCATTTATTCAGGATGCTTTATGACTCTGAATATGATCTGACTGAGTTGTCTGTCAGTGTGTGTTGTTGACCGCAGACTCACCTCACTCTGCAGCTGTGTGTGGTTCCTATGAGGAACAAGGACATGACTGGAGGAAGGGGCCTAAAGCAGGGCCTGATGGGTAGCTCTTTGTCCTGGACAGGCTGCAGAGTGCAAATGCAGTGTGATTCGCCCTCATTAGCCCGGGGTTGGAGCAGAGTGGCTGGTGATAAACCCATGGGATCTGGACATTCAACAGTAGGCTGTTGTTAAATCAAGGCTTCATGTATGCCAGTGGTTTTGAATGCTGGTCCTGGAGTACCCCTGCTGTATATGCATTTCCCTGCACTAATTTAGGACTAGAGTTAATGCTTTACACTCTTAAAAAAGGTTCTTGGGAGCAGTGCCATACTGCTTTTTCTAACCAGGCTTGTGGGTGATGCTGGAACCTAACCCAGGGCCCATAGGGTGAAAGCCAGGACAGGTATCCATTTTTTTGCAGAGCAGACACACAGACAGAAAAGCACACATTTTAGCATTTTCCTGACGTCCATATCTTTGGACTGTGGGGGGAAACGAGCACCCAGCAGAAACCTGCACATACACAGGGGCCTTCAGATAACAGCCAGGACCATATTACTGCGTGGCAACAGTGCTAAACACTACCGCCACTGCTATAGAACAAGAGGAGACCATTATGTAACAAACTGTGATCCTGTATATTAGACCCAGGTGTGTTGGACCTGAACTCTTTAGGGAGGTAGATCTCCTGGTCCAGGATTGGGTCCCCCGGCAACAGAAGAACCATTGAAGCTGCTCTTAATGGGTACGGTATCGCCTTCAAATCTTTAAAGATTCATGTGGTTGAGTGTATAGAACCTTTCTTTACACAGCGTTTGCACATAATGTAAGTGTTCTATATAAGATTAAAGATATTTCTTAGAACAATTTAGGAACCTTTTGTTTTGTAGGAGAGTAGACCTCCCTAACACTGACTAACCATCGTTTGCATGCAGAGTCTGTCAGAGGCTCCTTATTAAACATTCACATGACTGTCCTATTCATTCTTACAGCCCACCATTTTCATTTCTCTCTCTCTCACATCCTCCCTGCATTTCCATATTCTACTCTAAATGTGAGAAGAATTTGTGACACTTCCATTCTTGAATTCTTGATTTTTTGTGCAAGCATGATGGTCTCCAACCTTTGTTGTCTTCTGCCACCTAGTGGCCAATAGACACGGCCTAGCACATGAACTATATGAACAAAAACTCTGATTGGCTCTTAAAGCAAACTGGAATTCTCCTACACGTGAGATAAATCCCTACATTCATCATTCTTAGTTATTTATTATTTCTTTATTGTAAATTAAGAAATATATTTATATAAAAAATATATTTACATACAAAATTGATGTGCAAGCCTTTTGCCCTCCTTGGAGCAAAGTTTAGATTAAGAATTAGTCATAACTACGAATGCAAATCTGTTTCCTCATAATTCGATTATGATTAATTAGTAAATGATTCAGTGCATTAAGATTAAGTTATTTTGGTTCAAACCATTGGGAATAAATTCACTTAATTAATGCATGCACTAATGTGACTGGATATCTATTTACATAGCTTCTTTATTTTTAAAGACCACAAGAATATTGTGGCCAAAAACATTATATACTTTTATTAAGTCACTAATATTTGTATCAGAAATTTTAGATGCCCATTGGTCTAAAGGCTCTTTGAGCTTGCATGAGTACAAATCTGCAGACATTTTACCCAATGTGAAACTATACAACCCCCAAAAAGGGTGATTCTTTCATGAAGGCAGTATTTAAATCATATTCATGAACCATTTGAGAGAAGAGGGGCACAACTCTGGTCCTCTCATGATTTATCAGCTTTAGTGGGTAATTGCCAGCTGTTTAGGATCAGAGTTGTGCACACCTGGTGCTTCTTGATGATTTAGAATATATTGTACAATGTTCTTTTAAAATTGGCACCAAAAATGCCTTTTCAGTATTTTGGAGGAACATTTTTGCTAAGAGTGACTCAAATGTCAGGTTTTATTATTATTATGATCAAAATAAACGCTATTGATTTTAATAGAATAGTTACATTAAAAATGAATAGCTGAAATATATGCAATGGAAAAGCAACAGGTTCTGTTAAACGTTCACAGTGGACAATAATTCACCACTTTAAACCAACCAGTGGGCTTTTTCCTTGGCCTACTGTAGTCATTTTACATGTATGAGTTATTAGAACTGCTTGGAATCATTGCAGCCGTCGATCCACTCGCCACCTAAATTGTCCTTGTTTTTCCTACGTTTGACCAAAAGGGGGCCTCAGTTGTTTATATATGAAACGAAGCTCCTGGCAGATCAGCTACCCTTCCTCCTGAATTCCATGGCAGGAGTTGTTGCAGAGCCTCCAGCAGGCAGGGAGCTGGAAGAAATCTGGAACACATTAAACAACCTGCTAGGCTGGAGCTTTTCAGAGAGGGAGAGAGACAGAACTGGAGAAAGAGGGGGAGGGTTAAAGCTGGGATAGAATGCATGATGGTTCATCAACTTCTCTTCCCCCTTGCTTCCCTTTCACTCCCTTCTCTCTGTCTCTCTGTCCCACACACACATATACACACACACACACACACACACACACACACACATTTACACACTGTCCAACCTTCTCCCAGATTTCAGTATGACCCAACCCATACTGCGCCCCCACCCACCTCGGTAGAGCACATTAAGAACTTTTCTTTTGTCTTCCCCATGGATTGATAGCTTGTTTATCTAGGGCCTGGGCTGTGGTCTGCTTGGGGATTGCCGATAAATGGTCACCCTCCATTTGAAGAGCACACGGAGCAGAGATGGACATTAACCAGATAGTCTGTCGCCTTCCAGTATCTCAGCAGGACCCTAGCTGTAGAAAAGTGCACGCATTCCCAGATCCGGACACTTCTGAGTGAACGAGACCCTCTGGAATGAAAGAGGGGACCAAAGAGGAAGTAGTGGATGACCGCAAGATATTTTCCATCCCCCAACAAAACCGGTTTACAAAAACAATGGACTTAGATCATCTTTACTCCAGCAGTGGAGCAGGGCCTGCTTGCTGATTTCGGTTCAAAGGCATGTTTAGTCTACCATCACTGCATTTCAGCTCAAATTAAAAGGAATGAAATGGAAGAACTCAGCACTCCTTCCTTCCCGCTCTCTTTCCACACCACACTGCGCACGCCATGACCGCAGATAATCCAGAAATCAGATGGAATTCCTTTCTCCTAAGAATCCATGACCTTTATTTGTGTACACTATTTTTTTCTGCATGGTTGTATGGTTCTAAGGGGAAAACACTCGCTATTTGGTCTTAGCATCATTTGGAGTTTTTTTCAACCTGGAAACTCTGAGTAAATGGGTGGGTCAGTCATTGTGAAGCTCACACTTTTTTTTCGAAAATAGCACTTTGTCACACAAAACTTTAGACTTGTAGAAAATCTTTGCATTATGTAATATTAGTTTAAAACTATAAAAATCACATTCACATTTCAAAAACGGTTCTGAAGAACACGGCATGGAAGGGCTCTTCAAGCAACTAAAAGAAAGCCTTTCGGTAGCTGCTTAAAAAGAGTATAGTGCTTCCAGTCCAGCTCTGCTTGAGCAAATGGAAGACGAATTTTACAGTCTTCTGGAAAGTGCAACAAAAAAATTACAATAAAACCCAAATGGAACAAAAACATACTGCTCCTGCTCTGGCTGTGCCTGGAACCGTCTTAGCAGTAGCACTGCTTTTTCCATTGAGCCTTTTCCACAGAGCGTTTCAGAAATCCAACTAGCCATTCTTTCAGCAGGGCTGGAGGAGGCCTCTGGTTGTGTGAGAGGGCCGGTAAATATAAACACTGCAGTTAGGCACTCACCTCTGCCCTCACACATATAAATATACACTCAGGTTTGGTAAAGCTGTCATCTGTTGTTAACAGTTCTTGCTCTGTTTATGAGTGTCCACATGTAAAAAGATTTTTCTGAGGGATAATATAGAAGAGTCACTTTTGGTTCATAGAAAAAACAGTGTACCTTTGCTTTAAATTTGAACAGAAGATTATGGTTAGAAGTTTGAAGCCTTCAAAACACATTTTAATCTCTCTCTCTCTCTCTCTCTCTCTGACTGTCTCTCTCTCTCTCTCTCTCTCTCTCTCTCTCTCTCTCTCTCTCTCTCTCTCTCTCTCTCTCTCTCTCTCTCTCCCTTCTTCTCCCTTCTTCTCCCTTTCTCTTTTCTCCAGAGTGTCTGTTGCAATAGGCAGTTTCCTGTATAAATCATAGTCCCGCTGGACGAGGCTCAAATACACAGCTTTAAATCTCCCTCCTCCCCTCCTCCACGCACTCTCCACTGCATTTGCCTCTTCAGCGGGACTCTAAAGAGCAAGCAAGGAACGAACAGACATCCAATATATTTTAACAGTCTTCAGCCTTTTGCGCAGGCAGTAAACATCATCATTTAGCCGCTGACCAGCATTATGGCTTATTAAGGCCTCACTCCTCTCAATCCCTGGATTCCCTCGCCCCATAAATTTCCAAATAACTCCTGAATCAAAACATGCTTTGAAATGATCTTCAGACTGGGCATATGTGTTTGGAATTCTAGACGATGACATTAACTCCTCTTGATTTACTGATAGGACATTTTGACTTTTTAACACCAACACCCCACACCCTTCGGTTTCTTCCTCCTGCCAGAGGCCTAGTCACAGGTTGCTCTGAGCTGGAAGTCAAAGCACATGCTCTCCATGGATTCTCCTGAGCTATTTCACCAAAGCTGCTGTCAGACCGCATGCTCCTTGTGCACTCTCCTACTCTCAAGCTTTACTTGAATCAAGAAAGGGGATCTGATGGGATCTACCACTTTATGGAAAGCACAACAAAGTTGCCCACGCCCCCAACATAAAATATGTATTTGGCATCCCACTTAAAAAGATGAGAGAGGTCTGTAATTTTCATCTTAGGTACAGTTCAACTGTGAGAGACAGAATGTAAAAAAATCCAGGAAATCACATTGTATGATTTTTAAAGGATATATTGGTATAATGGTGCAGAAAGTAAGTATTTAGCACCTACAAACAAGCAGGAACTCTGGCCCTCACGGACCCTGTTACTTCTTTAAGCAGATCTTCTATCCTCCACCCGTTACCTGTATTAATGGCACCTGTTTGAACTCGTATAAAAGACGCCTGTCCACACCTTCAAACAGTCAGACTCCAACCTCCACCTTGGCCAAGACCAGAGAGCTGTTGAAGGACTCCAGGGACAAGATTGTACACCTGCACAAGACTGGGATGAGCCAATCTACAATAGGCAAGCAGCTTGGTGGGAAGAGATCAACTGTTGGATCAATTATTAGAAAATGGAATAAATACAAGATCATTGACAAAAATTTTGACCAAAGACCACATTTTGTTATTGACAAGTGTGTGTGAAGAACATTTGGAGAGTTTAAAGAATCTCCTTCCTATAACCATTCAAAAAAAGACAAGGACATTTAACCCTGTGAGCTCAGATCCATGCTGGGAGTGCAGCAAATGGCAAATCATTGTCAAACAGCTTCTGATATGGAAGTTCTCCGGTTTGTGTTGATCCTTAAGGTGTCAGACGTCATGCTGAACTGTGTTTGGTGTTCTTATTTCATGTGGAACCAAAGGGTTTTTTTCTGAAAGTTTTCCATTTTTTAGACTGTTTTTATTTGTTAAATTTTCATTTTTACTAATTCACTCTCAGTTCCAAGGGTTAAGAACCATTATTTTTGAGTGTACGGGGCGATACATAATAACTTAATATGAATGTAATAAATGAATGAATGCTACACTAATAAACCATCCAGCATTTCTGGGAAAAAGTAAGGGGGGGACACGACAAAACGAATGCTTTTGAAAAGTGGGGGGACATGTCCCTTCCTGCTATAATGGTTTTGGCACCAATGGCTAAAATACTACAATGTTCTCAAATCTAAATGAAGGTAAAAATGTCCTTATCATGGAAAATCAACATTTCTGCACCTATAATATAATTTTAGATGATCAGAAAAGAGACCACTTGCATAGTAGTACTTAAGGTTTAGTGACAAAAAACTGGATATGGCCCCCCTAAAAAAAAGTATAATTTCCTCGCCTGCAGTTTCCTGTGAAGAAGTTCATGAAGAGTGAAGCTCTGTCTGTGAAACTCATAATGCCTGTTCTTGTTTGATAGGCATGCTGTGGTATGCAGTCTGCCACAGAGGGAGCAGGCAGTGAGGTGACAGGGTCAAATCTGGCCAGGAAGTTGGGGGATCACTAAGGGTCACTTGCTTTTGGCATGTTTTAAACTTTAACCCCTGGAACCCTACCAGCTCTGTCTTACATCTACATCTTACATCTAGGATGATCTGCTCCATTAGTCTCTCCTGCTCTGAGGTATTCCTCAGCTGTGTTGACTGAGAATTCACAGCATGCAGCATGAAACCATTTGAAAAAACGCCCAGTCTCTGATATTCAAAGTAACTCGGCCTTATTGTTTGCTTGGTTCTAAAATCTAACTCAAAGGCATATCAGCAATGTAGAGAATGTATATTTGTATTTGTGCATAACAATGTTTAATATGACAGCAAACCTCACTGTGACCAAGTGTACTATGAGGGTATTCCTGTTAGTCATTAAGTCTAATTATGATGTAACTCCTATTAATTATTCAGAAACTACTACAAAACATATAAGTTGAGGGATTGTGAGAGGGAGGAACCCACACACAGGCCTTTAGGGTTTAATCGGTTAAGCTCGGTCAGTAGAATGTCTCAGTTCCGGACTGAGACATTGAAAAAGCATGTGGATCTTCTGCGCTCAAACAACCTCCGCCCCTTCTCCCAGGCTGCAAAAGGCTGTGTGTGTGTGTGTGTGTGTGCATGTGTGTATGTGTGTGTGTGTGTGTGGCTCACACTTATTTCCTAGGTTTCCTCCCATAGGGTGAATCAGAAGAAGCTGTTTTTATATGGGGCGACGCCTCCAAACAGAGTGAAGCAGGGTCTGCGAGCACATTCTTCAGTTTTAAACCCCCCAACAGCAGCCGGTACTCTTGGCCATGGCGAGCTGTACTGATCTTACTGTGTACCATGATTACCAGGGCTGGTGATGCAGCGTAGAGAAACGCGATCTGTTCCTTTAATACTCACGATTTCCTGTTTTCCCTCTCCCTCTGTTTTGTCTTTAATGCAACATTTGGGCCAAAAATCAAGTTTAAACAGTTTCACCCAAATGTAGCCGATAAGCCAAGGCGTGATTGTTGTGTGCTGTCTGGGTCTGTAGTTTTGCACTAGAGCGGCAAGGCTAATGAAGCTAAGCAACTGAAGCTTGCTAATTAAATCCTAAATCAGAACACACTACTCTCAAACCACACTCTGTTGTTAAACAATCTTATCCAGTGGTCTGTTTTATGGATAAAAAGCTGGGTAATGATAGCAGCTACTTCGTTTGTAGGACGATGACATACTTTGGCCCATTTTTAGATAACGGTGTGTGACATGGTATGTCATAGAGTGTCAGTAACCACATAATCAAGTCTGTCTAAGATTGACTAACCACTCTGATACAGTTTGAGGTTAATCTATGATGATATAGGAATTCTGTTTGCTCATTCCAACTGGTAGCTGCAAGTCTCAGTTTACTCGTTACCAGAATTAGTCTCACAACTCCCCCTGCAAGACTAAAGAGTGAAACCTCAGGTGCTAAAGATGTCTTGTCTGATTAGTTATATCTGGGTTAGGGGTTCATTTATAAAATTGACTTTTGGCCAAACCATTGCTTTAGAGCAGTCAAGTCCATCCCCCTTTAAAAGAGGTGTATACATGAAAGAGAGTTCCAGCAGATCTTTTGGATGGCTTCAGTTGTTGTTAATGTCTCTAGTGAGCTTCAGACTTGCTTGCTCTTTTTGCAGGAGCTAAATAGACTCCCATCAGCAGGGTGGATGAGCGAGGGGAAAAATACTGCAGGCTTTGGCTGTGCCCTGGGCAGTGTGTGCCAGCTCCAGTTCAGCTCTAACTCAAGGACCAAGGGACCTGTTAAGCGCAATGAGCAAATTTGAGCTGGGAAGCTGCATCCAGCTGGACCGAGAGGAAAAAAAGCAAGGCCAAATGTTTGTGCGTGCATATGTATGTATTCATCTTCATCCTCATTACTGTTACAGGGGTGTCCCTGCCAGCAGGAACAGGAACACAGTGTAATCTTCTGACTTCTTATTAGCTCTAATGCGACCCAGCTCACTCATGAATGCCATACGAAAGGATGCATGAAAATGTTTATACTCAACAGAGAAATCGAACAGGGCAGCCAGCATGGTTCCAAACAGCCTTTGTGGTTGAGCATCTGAATCTGAGCATGCTCCCTTTTGGCCAGAGGTCACTGGTGATAATGCATTCTCCTTTCCTCTTACCAATGTTTGCCTGACACAAAGGAGATACAGTTTTTTAAGTAATCAAAACAGATTCTGGAAAAGCCACTTTAAAGTGAAGTGAAAGTAACCATTCTATTATATATGAACACACCATAGCACGAAATTCTTTCTCTGCATTTCACCCATTCACCAAGTGAAGCAGTGGGCAGCCAGGGACACAGCGCCCGGGGAGCAGTGTGTGGAGACAGTACCTTGCTCAAGGGTACCTCAGTGGTGCATAGCAGTCTTGGGAATCGAACCCACAACATGAAACTTGCCATGTCTGTAGCCCCACAGGGCTGATATAGAATAAAGGTCCTGAACTGGGATAGACACAAAGTACTTCAAGCAAAAGATTAGTTTCACCAAAAAATACTGGAATGGCAGTTTGGTCCACTGAAGTTTGATATGCTAACACTTGGCTATAATATTTGCTCACACCTCAACAACCAACAACCTATGAAAATTCAGCAGCCAATTCATAGTGATGTAAATGTACCACTACAATAGTGGATGCACACCATGTTTTGTGAACATTTATTCAGGGTAGTGCCACAGCTTACACATTTCAAAATCTCAAGAACTTAAGCTAAAAATGGTATCTCTTTTATATCACGGAACCACATTTGCTGCAGCCAATTCGTACCAGTATGAAATCAGCCAACAAGCTGACTGCTCATCTGGCATGGTTTGGTCTATATATAACATTTACAAAATTCAAATGGTCATATTACACTTGGTGAAGCAGTCTAATTATTCTGCCTCTCTCAGGCCAGTTTGTACATTCTGCTTGGAACCTGCCAATCGCCACTTTTTCTCTGAGCTTCTGTGGTAGTCATAGCGATGTGCTGATGATTTATATCTAGTTCTCCTATCTTTGGAAGGGTGTTTTGTTGGAGTTAAGGTTCTACACATGTTTGGAAACTTTATTTAAAAGGAGGGGACAGTATCATTGAATTTGGAGAGGACAGGGTGGAGGCAGGCTGAGCACACACTCTTGGAGCTAACCAGAGATCAGTGGTCTACACATAACTTATACAACTGGCACCACCTCAACCATATCATATTATTACAGGAAAGTCTTTCATGCGTATAATCTTTTAGCTTTATCTAACATCACATTTTGAATATTAATGGAGATCTTTATTATTTTACATTACATATATTTGGCAGCCACTTTTATCCAAAGCAACTTACAATCAAAATCAGAAACAAAATTTTATCCTGGAGGAAATTGCTTAAAGGATACAAGGAAGTACTCAAATTTCAAGGCAGTGTGAGAACCAGGGCAGAGTTGTAAGTGATAAAATCTTTATTTGGGTGTAGTGCAAGCAGATAGAGAGGAAAGGAGATGCTCTCTGAAAAGGTGAGCCTTCACAAGGTTTTTCATTGGGCTTATTGGTCTATGCATATGAGTACAATGCCTATGTGCTCCTAGACAACCAGGCCTGGTTTAATAGTGCTAACCACGTAGCGTGTAGCTTTAACCTGCACACAAGTAGAAGTGGTAGGTCTGTTTTCTCACTTCCAGTATTTACTCACTGTTCCATGTGCCGGCATTTGTTCATCTTTCTGGGTGGGCAAAAATGAAGAAGGCTATTAAAAAATGGGGAAATCAAAGGTTACCATATCTCCAGTGACTAGAGTGAATATGTGTGTGTTTTAAAGTGAATGCAGGGGCCATAACCAGGATTGCAGTCAGGCTCATGTGGTTATTAGGCTCAACAGATTCATACAGAGGCGTCTGGCCTTGCTTTAGCTGGCCTTGTAATAAGACCAGTATATCAGCCTGGTTTACTGTAATGAGAGCCCATGTAATTGTTGTGCGAGGGTAACTTTATAATGGAAAAAATTCAAACAAAAACAGGCCCTGGTTCCAATTAAGGATCCTGCTGCTTTCCGCCCCCATCCTACAGAAGAGGAAGAGTGAGAGGGAAAATATTTTTGTAGTTTGTGTTTCTGTGTCGGCTATTAAAAGGAATTCATAAGTTAAAGTCATTTTTTTGCTTATATGTCTAAGCTTTTTTTTCCTATTTCATTCAGAAAATTTAGCCATGTGCTGTTGTTGGTTTTCTCTCAGTTGGTTGTTGCAGGTCAGCCCAACTTCTCACTAGAAGTCAACATTAATTATGTTGAGGAAGACCTGCCTGAAGATCTTCACAAGATTGGAGCGTTTATAGTAGGCTGCAAGGCCAGGGTCTCATCTGGAATGCATAACACTCTCCATTTCAACATGATATTTGGCTGCTAACCAAAAAGTGGGGCTTAACCGTGTGTATGTGTGTGTGTTTGTGTGTGTGTGTGTGTGTGTGTGTGTGTGTGTGTGTGTGTGTGTGTGTGTGTGTGTG
>JBBPDC010000028.1:9997069-10007287 GCA_037974485.1 Hemigrammopetersius urotaenia
AGTTGGGTATCATCAGCATAGCAGTGGAAATTAATCCCATGTCTTCTAATGATGTCACCCAGGGGAAGCATGTATACTGAGAACAGCAGAGGTCCTAAAACTGACCCTTGCGGGATCCCGACTATATAATAGTCTTTTCTCATGTATCGAGGCTTCTTTCCTCCAAAAGCTCTGGTGTTGGCTCATGCCTCTGGAAGTTATAAAACCATTTCATGCATGGCTGAGATGCAGTTTAAGCAGTGATGAGACAAAGAGCTGTTTTTGATTTCCCAATGCTGCCTGACTCCCAGCCATTTCCTGACTCACCTGTCATCACCAGCAGCCTGCCCATACATCTAACCAGGCCTGCAGGAACACACACAATCATATCTATCAGCTTCAACTTCCCCCACTTGACTCAGATTAACACAAACCCTTCCTCTTGGATTAGGATTAGCAAAGGACCAGTCCCAATGGATACTTAAAGGATTACACCACACATTATTTGAAAAAAGGAACTAATTGAAGAATAGGCTAAAGGGGTGATCCAGTTTGTCCACAGTAGGGTTTGTGTAAATACTCTGACCATGACAGACAATAGACAGGCATGGAAAATAGATTCCTGTTTGTCAGTCATGCTGAGCTAAAAGCTACAGGTCGACATTTTGTTCACTTGTACAGAATCCATGCAGTACTTCAGCATTCAGAAAATATGTGTCCCTTGATAAGTATTGAAGGAACTGAAAGACTGGATTGTTTGTGACATTCAAACCTATTCATATTCCATCAAGATAGATGTGCACAAATGCCTTAAAGACTCCTGACATGCTTATCCTATAGCCCATTCCACACCATCTTGTCTTCTGAATGTGTCTTTGTCTATTTAAACTTGACTTTAAAGGTGCTCAGCTCTAGTGTTACCTGTTCTGGATCCCTCAGCGTGACCAGCTGGCCTGTAATCTCTGCAGCTCTGTGCACTTGGCCTATTAGGGATTGCTGCACTAAAGGGGCTTAGAAGAGGGTGCATGTCTCTAAGTCACTAACTCCATTACCAGACTTGAGGGTTGCCATCCTGCCTTGCTAAGGACATCCTGCCTTGCTACCAAGAAGAACGGCATCATTTAATAGAGTAATAAGCCACCAAAGCAGACCTGTATCAGTTATTTTAGCCACAACTAACAGACTGAAATCCCTGTAACAAATGGCCTTTTTCTTACAATTATTACAATCTATATATAATAGAAGATACTAATGTTTAATACATAAATTATAATAATCTATCATCTTAAGCATCTTCCAAGCAATGTAGTTACGGTTGATGTGGCGATTGGTATATTGTGTCTATTTCTAGTATAATGGCTTTTAACATGGCTCAGCCATTTAGCTCTTAAAAAGGAAACTATAGAATCATGTTCTAAAACAGTTTTATAAACATCATTAGCCTCCCACACGAAAACGCAAGGTGGGGACATAAAGGCCGCCAAATGAACCATAGTTACAGCATGTTATTCCTAATCCCGCAAGCCCAGCACACTGTGTTTTGGCTTCCTCTGCTTGCCGTAGGCCCAAACTTGGAAAAGAGAGCAGATTTGCGTTGCGAATTGCCAGGTGTCTACTCTCTGCTTCTCTCAACCTTCAAACAACAGCAGCTTTGCACACAACAGCCTGCGGGTATCTATGCAAACAACAATTCCCCAGCTGGGAGCATAGCAATTATAGCATGATTCCACCCCCCCAACCCAACACACACACACACACACACACACTCACACACACAAAGACACTCCACCAACCCCCTAATTGCTGAGAAGGTCCTGAGCAGGTTCTGGCCACCAGCCCGCTACCAGAATGGAGTTTCTTTTATTATCTGTTAACAGGTGAATGATGTTGATTTGCAGGGACTTAAGTAAAGGTTGGCCTTTAATGGAAGAAGATCACTTTCTATAAGATGAAATCTTGACCTACACAGCAATAAAATGTAGACATATTCTCAGCAAGGCTTTAAAGTATCTGATCCTTACTTTAACATTGATGCAAGCAGTTGTTTAGACTAGCTGGTGTTTACAAGTAAGAAGTGGATATGAATACATTTGATGCAGTTACATGATGAACAACCACCAAACAACCATCAACCAAAAATATGGACAACATTCACAGCTTCACGTGTCAGCTACTAGAAGTCCACGATATTTTTCTTTATAGATAACAGTGTTCATTTGTGTGTTTATGTTCATTTGATGACCACAAATGCTACAATTTATCATTGTTTTGGGGACTAGCTACTTTTGTCCTGTACCTATAGCTACAGAAGTCAACTTTAGGCAGTAGCATGTACTGGCTAAGCACCTACGTTTGCTGTAGGAGGACTAAGTGTACACTTTCCAAAGAACTATTCCATTAAAGGAGAAAGAGCAACTGCTGTGGTTCCTTCAACTCCAGAAGTAGGAGGAAGCTCAATGGGGTTAACTCAGCAGTTACAGTGTAGTACCACTGCTCATTATCTGGCTGACTTAATAGAACATATGGAGGGACCCTGCTGTAGTCACAGAGCTCTGTGGCAGGGCCCTGCCCTCAGAGGAGCTAATTCTTTGCTGCGGAATAATGAACTTTATGTAATGAACTCAAAAGCTACAGCACGGCGATATTTTTAACCCACTCAGTTGAGTGTCATCGGTTTCTAGCACAAGAGAAAATGCGCCGAAAAGACAAAGATATTTTGGTAAAATAGATTTATTTTGTCACTGCAGAGGAATACTGAAGCATCAAGCATACAGTGTCTTTTTCCTCTGATGGAATCGTTTTGAAAAGTCAGAAAAAAACCTACTGAATAACATAATATATATTGTGTACTCCATTTGTGAGCTTATGCTGGGGAAAACAAACAAACACAAGGAGCTTTCTGAGTCAAAAAAAGAAACAAAAGCAACATTTGAATATCCTTAAAGGGTTGAATAAAACTCAACCATACGTACGTTTGTGAAAAATGTTCATGTCCAGAAAAATGATAAACTGATTTACCTTTAAACATTGAAAATGTAACCTATGTTCAGTCTGAACACACTGAACAAACAGCTTTATGTTGCAATGTATCACACCATGGTTCTCCATTAAATGCACACAATGAGACGTGTTTTAATGAAGCAAGTTTCATGTTCTGACCCTCTACTTTATCAACTGACAGCATGTAAATGACTTACCTCAAAAACAAGAGTTGATCTGTGTCTTAATGAGCTTTCCATTCGATTTATTTATTTTATTTCGCAGGATCCATATTTGAGGTCATTCAGATGGTTTGGCTTGTTTGCGCAACTGCTTTGCCCAAGAATTCAGGAGTGTTCATCCTCCCTTTCCCTCTTTTCTTCCAGATACCAAGGACGCGGTATTGTAACTTGGCCCCCCGAGTGCTAATGCACAGTTACAGAGCAGAAAGGTTTGTTATCTGACTTTTCTGTTCAAAAGATTTAACATTTTGGCAGCATTAGATCAGAACTTCCATGCTGATAGCAGTGTTTAGTCATAAAGCCTTTTAGAGATGCTGATAAAGCTCGAGGGAAAAAAATGTAAAAGGCAAGTTTGAAAGCCAATACTTCCACCATTAAAGCATTGTGAAACCCTTCCAGGCTGCAGTCAATCTAATGATGTACACTGATTTTACAGCTGGGGTCAGAGCAGCTCCATCCCATCTTTCCACCATAACTGACACGTTACGCAGCAATTAGCGTATTGATCTACCTGAACAAGTAGCAGCTCAGCTGGGGCCCCGTATTGACTTTTCATAACAGTCCCTTTCAACCTCAGAGATTAAACCAATGAATAGAATAGATGACAACAGGATGGTCTTTTGGAGAAATTAGATTAAAAGGGAGATGCATGATTCCTGTGAGAATTAAGCATTAGAAAGGTACAGACTCTGCAAGAGATACTACTGATAGCTGGATGGATGTAACCGTAATGTCATTTTCCCTGCGCAAGCCATACTGACTCACTATTTACCCGTAACTAATTTCATTGTGCTTTTGTTCTTCTTTTTGGGACATTTCTCCTCATTTCAATTCCTTTTAGTCATTCATTACAACGTCTCCTGTTTGGTAATACAAAAACTCAAGCCTATTAAATAAGCTCACCTATTTACATAAAAACCAGAATGTAAAAAGTTGTGGCTTACAATATGTACAACTAACGCACAGGCATCAGAGTGAATTAACTGTAATAAATTATCATAAAATAGACTTCTGTACTTTTTTTTACACAAATAAAATCCTTTTAAAAAATGTTTTTGTTTGTCAATCCCAGCCAAAATGCTGTCCGGTCATGTGGTAAAACTTTTTGTTGAATGGCTTATAGAAGTCTCGCAGCTGCTGGACTACGTCCGGGTGGATATTTGGGTGCGTGCGCCCTTTGGTTTTGCCCAGGCAGTGCGGTTTGTTGTTGCTTTCGGGCTTTTTTAGGCAGGGGAAGCCCTTAGCTGGGTTAAAGTGGAAATAATTCTCAGTGACCACCCTCCTGAGACCCAGGAACTCCTGCACACGGGCCATTTCGCCCGCTGGGTCACTGATTAGCCTCTCTCCACTAACAAACAGGATCTGGTTGATGCGGAAGAACCTCAGCCAGCGCTCCAGATGCCGGGCGTACATGCCTATCTGCAGCGCGCTCCACGTGGCGTCGATCAGGCCCGTCGTCATATTTTTGAAGGTCAGGCTCTCAAAGGATGGGATATCAGGTTTCTTTGAGCGCGTCTGAGTGTAGTCCGAGATGGCCCGTGTGACAGGGTCCCGCACAACCACAATCAGTTTGGTGTCTTTTGACATAGCATGGATACGGCCTGGCACCTCCTTCGTCACAAAGTAGCTGGGTGTCTTCTCCATGGTGATCTGTCCCTCCAGAGATTTGGGCATCAGCTCTCTATAAGAGAAGACAAATGTGTTAGCAATGGACAACACACATACTCTCCAAGAAATAGCATATATGTTTAAAAGTGTTTAAAGTGGCCATTTGAAAACAACAGAACAGCACACAATGTGAAATTCTTCTCTGCATTTAACCCATTCACCAGTGAAGCAGTGGGCAGTGTGTGGGGTACCTTACTCAAGGGTACCTCAGTAGTGGCACTGGCAGTCCTGGGATTTGAACCGACAACCCTAACCATCAGGCCACCGGCTGCCCTGTTTACTCTTTTAGCACATACACTGTTACAAACAAACTGTTATTATACAAAGTAGACTCTTAGAGGATGCTTACTGGCGTGGTAGGAGAACCCGTTAAATTTCACTATAAAAACATTTCACTGGGTGGTTCTGAAAAGAATGTGTGAGTGTAAAGAAACATTTAGGGAAGCTTCTTCCAGAACAACATTGCCAAGACAAGCATGATTTAGGAAACTTTATTTTTAAGAATGCACCCCGAGAATCCGCACAAATCTATGTCTTAAAAGACCAGATGCCTATCTTAGTTGCATTGCTTAACTAAATACAGGATGGCGCCAGAATCAGCAGGTCTGTTATCCGTTTTGTCATGATGCAAAGTCTAATTGCTTTATTTCCAGGTATTCTGTGATCCCACAGAATATATACAGATATCACCTTAAATCAACAATCGACAAACAAAAACACAAAAAGCAATAAAGTGAAAATGGTAAGAAAGTAAGTGGGTATAAAACCCACTAACTGTACCATCTGTCATTATACCACTTATCACCACCTAGAAACAACAGGAAGAAGTGGCTGGATTACATTACTGGAGTTTTACACGCATCTCACAGATCCCTATCTTAGCTGCATTAGTAAAATAAATACAGGATGAAGCCGCTATCAGCACCTATGGTGTCTTTTCATGATGCAAAGTCTATTTGCTTTATTTCCAGGTGTTCTGTCAACCTACAGATCATCGGTAGATACGACCTTAAATAAACAATCAACAAACAAAAAATGAAAAATGGTAAAACTGTTTTTAAAATCTGCTAACTATAGATATATGTATTAC
Organism: Hemigrammopetersius urotaenia; assembly: GCA_037974485.1. Lineage (NCBI taxonomy): Eukaryota > Metazoa > Chordata > Actinopteri > Characiformes > Alestidae > Hemigrammopetersius > Hemigrammopetersius urotaenia. The sequence goes on from JBBPDC010000028.1 coordinate 10,003,028, forward strand.
CAGGTGAGCCCATTTATCACCAGAGGTGGACAGTAACGAAGTAGATTTACTTGAGTGCTGTACTTAAGTAGAGTTTTTGCGTATCTGTACTTCACTTGAGTAGTATATTTTTTGGAAACTTAAGACTTTCACTTCACTACATTTGAAAGACAAATATCGTACTTTTTACTTCACTACATTTCTATCAAGGGTCTCGTTACTCATTACTTTTAATTCTAAAAGTGGATGTTTTTTCCTCCTTTTCTAAAATGTGATTGTAAACAGTAGAGTAACGTCATGTCACGTCTGTGTTGTGCCAAAAATGCAACAATGCGGTGAAAAGAAAAAAGTACTTTTTAAAAGCAAGGACTTCAGTACTTTAACTTAAGTAAAAATTTGGCTGCACGACTTTCACTTGTATTGGAGTAACATTTAACCAGTGGGATCTGTACTTTCACTTAAGTACTGAATGTGAGTACTTTGTCCACCTCTGTTTATCACCACGTAGAAGTAGCAAGAAGTATAAATTATCTCACATTTCTCTTGACTGAATAACCACAAACCATCATAAATACCATTTGTAGACCTATGTTCAAAAAGAGAAATGCTTTACATGGACGATTACTAAATTATTTGAATACATTTTTCGAAACAATTATTGCAACGTTAATATTATTGATAGATTAAATAAAAGTCGTAATTAAGCATTATGACTGAAGAACGACTGATGTAGACAAATTGAACCTTAAAAAAGCTGAGATATATGATTCTGGACACGGACAATATGCATAATAAGTAAATTAATTAATTCATTAATTAACTTTAACAATGACTCTCCAGCTATGAAGATTACATTGGCCAAACAAAAGCCCCGAGCTGTGTAAGGTCTCAGCAGGGGAAGCCAGTAGATTAGCTCTGTCCAGACACTCACAGGTTATCTTTTGGAAAGGTCAGTCTTTAAGATCCATAACAAAGTGCCACCTCACTCTAGAGACAAGTGCCTAAACTAAACTTAACTGTGGGTAGATGTTTAGCAGAAGCACAAAATTACGCCACATAAAGTCATCGGCCTCGTACAGAACTCAAAGTGACGATGACACGCCTCATCGCCGGGGTTATATTTAGTCTCAGAAGAAAAGACAGACGTCCCCTTACACTCGCTTTAATCCCTCTCACAGCGCTCATGTAATCCTCCTCAATGACATCACTCCTATCTCACTACTCACAGAGGGAATATGAGGTTATTCAGTCCGTGCAGTTACAATATCCACCATGCAGTGTTCAGTTTAAATAAGCACAAATCTTATCTTAGGAGTTCAGTTTCATTAAAAACTCATCAGGGAGGTTCAGTGGGCCTCACTGACCAACAATTACAACCGCAGCACCTGCCATGGTTCCATATAGGCTTATCAAACCAAAAGAATTGTTCCAGACTTCCAGGAATTACACAAACACACACACACACACACACACTTACACACTTACACAATTGCGTGTGAGAGAGCCAGCAGAAATAAAATGAACGAGAGTGTTGACCAACAAGAGCCACATCACAAAAACATCATCCCCAGTAGCATTATCCAACATTTAACTGCGCTATTACAAGAAGCGGCTTTACAAATAAGTAATCAAATACTAACTGTTAGCACAGCAGGTTGCAAATGAATAGCTCAATACAAACACAAACGAAACCAGGCCTGTGAAAATTAAATTAACTTTAGTACACATTTAACCAGGAGAATAAATGCCTTAACAGCAGTTTGTCAAAGATACTTCATTACCGCACACTATCAACTGAATTAACTCTCCTGTTATTAGTTTCTCCTAAATGTGTGATATGCAGGAAGGTGAACAACGCTTTCTTCTCCAACACAGCCTTTTATAATTAAAAAACAGCAAATGATAACAGCTCAGGCCTTCCATGTGCTTCGGGCTGTTTGTGTCGGCCTTATCAGTGAAGTACTGGTGTAATTGCGCTGTCCACTAATGGAATAAATTTAAATGAAGAAAAATGTCAGAATGTCAGCCAGATTTGTTGGATGTCTCCCCCAGTGTAAAGGAGTACCCCAGAGGACCACATTTTTGACACTGACACTAAACAGGGCTCCATCCTTAACCCGTACCTCAACCCAAAACATAAACCCAACTATTGTAATAATCCTAACCCCAACCCTAACATTACTGGGAATCAACAGTTTTATCAGGTTGTTTTTTATTCATTTTGAACATCTATTACATCTATTAATCATATAACGGTGACCAAAGCCTTCGATAAGTAGAAAACCTTTATTCTGTGCCAAGCTCTGTAAACTTTACAATTGCTAATCAAACGTCACAGAACATGATTTTATTGTATTAAATTATGGTTTTAAATTATGTGTAATGCAAGGCAAATGTTTTTTAGAATGAAACCCTTTAATGGGTAAGAAACAAATACGGATTTAACTGATATCTGATCTGTTTATTTTGAGTTTTCGGTGCCACCGATCCAATATATCAGTACATATCAGATGCTCCTATGGACCTTTAAAACATACAAAACTACAGGATGCAGAATTCCACAAGAGGAATGATTTTGCGCATAACCAACCTGCGTAGCAGTGATTCCCCTGGTGCCTTAGTCAGCAGGGTCAGACCGGTCTTTTTAATTAGCAAAGTAGCCCTTTAACTTTAGCCTGCGCTGAAGAACGGCTGAAGTAGGCCAAAGGGATTTAGGCACAGCAAGATGCTTTCCAGCATTAGAGAGATACATAAGGCTAATGTGGAGGCAGAGAGCACTGGCAGATAAGGTATGAGAACACACACACACACACACACACACACACACACACACGCACACCCACACACACACCTCAACGCACTTTCGGCTGCTCTAATCAGCAGCAGAATACACAGAGTATTACAGACACACCGCTGAATAGTGCATAAATAGCAGCTGTTTTAAAGTACTGCCAACTGATTTATATACCGCATCAAATACTGTTTAAACAAGATGTCAGCTAAACTAAGCTAAGTCAGTCTAAAATCACCAAGTGGTTTATCCGAATGCAATGTTTACATTTAGCCTTTGAGTTCTGACAGTGACAAATCGCTCTAAATAAAATTAGCCCTGGGGTTCAGAGGTAGGAGAGACAAAAGCCCCAAAACAGTCAGTGCGGTTACAAATGACATGTTTATGGGCATTAGCTGGCAGAGCTGTTAGTAATCTCTATTGCTAAATCAACTTTAAGAGATTATATCTTAGCATTTAGTGGGAGGAGGAGGGGAATGAAAAGGAACAGAAAGGAGCAGAGAGGCTGGTGTGCTAGGAGGAGTCTTTAACAGATAAAGATATTGTGTTTTTTATACAAATCTGTGCATGCTGCACCTGTGCTTGATTACTATTAATAATAAAAGAAAGACAAAAGAAAATTCGCAAACTCACATAAAAAGAGCTTTGAATCACTCACTCGTGGCGAAATTATTGTCTGTTGCAACAGCGGCTCATGGAGATTACACTGAAAAACACCAGAGTACCTTTCAAAACATACATGTTCTTATGTAGTATTAAATACCATCTCTCTGTCTCTCCCTCTCTCTCTCCCTAGATCATTATTATCATCACGGAGGGTGAAAAAAAGCACAAAGCTAATGAGAGTGGGGCGTGTGGGAGAGAAACCAGCATATCAGTATCTGTGCAATTATCCTCCCCTTCCCTTGGATACACAGACGGAGTGCCGTGGGCTTTTTCAAGTACAACTCAAGGGACCCAAAAACTTACTACCGATCAAACTCTCCACTTAGTCCCCGAGCAAAACAAAAGTGGCTCCATGGAATACTCAGGGGCAAATGTAAACGCATGCAGTTTAAAATAAAGGCAAAACGGAGTCTTGTCAGGCAGGTGTAGTAACCAATCTGTCCAACGTAGCCCGGAAGCAGTACCTCACTGCTTCAGACCTGCTAATCCTTCAAGCTTTGTTTTAAACTGTATTCACAATAGTAGACATGCAAAGAAAAGAAATAAAACAAACTAAACTAGTAATAGTAGACATGCAAAGAAAAGAAATAAAACAAACTAAACTAGTAAACAAACTAGAATACAATGGATAGAAAAGAACAAACGTAATCTGAATGGAAGGAGAGGCTACTGATCAATGGTCTGCACATATATATACATATATATATATATATATATATCGTCGCTGTCGGGTGGAAACCTCATATCTCCAAAACGGCTATTTTTCAGGAAACTGAAAAAACTATTTATATTCTAAATAAATGAATACTGTGTCATCAAACATC
>JBBPDC010000028.1:10016984-10027982 GCA_037974485.1 Hemigrammopetersius urotaenia
TTGTTTCCCGGCGGACCGAAAATAAACGCGACACTCGCGTCACCCGGAAATCCGATAAAATTCAACCAATCAGATGATGGCTTCGATGTTCCTGAAGTGTTTCCAGTTAAGCGTACCATATGCATCAGATGTTTAGCCAAAGTTCAGTGGGAGTGACGTCTGAGGCTGAGACTACTAAATGGGTTCTGTAGAGTAATGTTGCAGTAGAAAAGTTAATAAGAACTTTAGAATCCATACCCCATAAAGAGCTATATGAACAAAAGTATTAGGACACCTGACCATTATACCCACAGGGACTTTAAGAGGATGTAAATTGAATGCATGGTGTGAAATGTTTTCATTATATTAGTTTCTTTTCAGTGTGCTGAAACCTCAAACAAATATTTAGCTTGCCAGCTTACTGTCACACCCAAATTTTCTCTGTCAAATTTTTCTCAGACTCCATTGTTTGTGTTGTTATTTTTTTACATCAAAACATTAGGGAAGAAAGAAAAAATGAAGACAAAGTGTGATTGAGCCTGTTGCCATAAAATTTCCATAGGATGTGAGTGTAGTTCATCACAAAGAGTTCTGACAGAATCCGTAATTAACGGTGTTCTTATGCAACAGAGATGGGGACTCCAGTCAGACTGAGAAAAAAACAGTGGCTTTGTGATTAGAGTGAATTACACTCAATAGAACCCATTGTTTTGGCTTTCCAGAAAAAAAGGAGAAAATTTTTCATCTGTAAGATTTCATCGACTCCTTGTCAGAGAAGACACTTACAAAAAGCAGCCGTTTGTTGCTTGGGTCATTCCAAGTTGGGCGGCAGCGACATTATCTCTGTACCAGAATGTCCTCACGAATTCCTTCTGTTCTGTAAGTCAGTCTGGCACTGGGTACTGGATATCCTTATGAAATACTCTTTAGCAATTCAGTTCCACACATAACACTGATAGCTCATAGCTGTTCTGTCCAAGCTTTACATAAACTCTCTGGACACTGTCAGAGTTCATTCCCACATCCTGTGTGCTAATTATCTTGCTCATATTAACAACTTCCAACTGTGACCGTGCAAAAAATACCCCACAGAGTAAGAGAACGTGTGAAACACAGGGAGAGTGTTTATTGTCATGATGTTGTTATTATAATCCTAATCCAGTTGTCTTTTAAAAACTCTCCAAATATAATTAAACAACTCAAACAATAAGTAACATTTGATTACAGTAACTAGTGTCTTTCTATTTATCTATTTATTCATTTGTTTATTTATTTATTAATTCATTCCTTCATTCTTTCATTCATTCATTCATCTGTCTGATTGTTTCTTTTGTTTGTTTGTTTTTTATTTTATTTTTGGTGGTAGAATGCTAGTCTTATTGCTGCTGAGAGCAGGTGTTTCTATCAGCTCAGGTTTTTAGCCCTAACAGGTAAATAAATAAACACAAACGATAAACTAAGTTACTCTATATTTAAACTGACTGTACAGTCAAACTGGAAATAGTAACTAAGAAGTGTACGAAAGGTCTATAGCTGGTGTAAAAAAAGGATAAACCATAGGACAGCATTTTACACCATTCAATGAGAAAGTATTCATGTTTAAAAAAAAAAAAGGATTGGTACTTTGTCAGTTAGTGTTCTCCTCTAAGCATGATGGGCTGTTTAGTGCCTGCAGGTTGAAAAGATGCTGTGATGCTTCACACAAAGTGTTTACCTGACACTTCACATGACATAGCCTTCACCTTTCTAGCATTGGTGGACTAGAAGTGGAAGTGGACTAAATTAGAAAGCAAAGTGAAAAAGCTACAACAGCCTCCAATCATTTTGCATTCTCTCCCTGAAGTGCCCTCTAGTGTCTGATCAGTTTGGAACTGCGCGGTAGTTCTGGTTATTGCTGGTGATAATTGTTACTTCTGAGGGCTAATCTCAAGTGGTTTGTTCTTCACAGCCACCTCCTTTTGATTTGATTGACGCTTCAAAGAAGCACCAAGACAGGGATGAGCAGGATTCAAAGCCACCTGAGGGGAGTGAGTTCAGACCCCCAGACTATAGAGTGCTTCAGCGGCCGGAAGACCATATGTGCAGATCAGGTCTGTTATGCTTCGTGATGCATAGAGACACCCACCCACCCATCCACACACACACACACACACACACACACACACTATTATAAAAGAAACAGTCTGTCTGTTTTCAGGGGGATTTAAGAGCAGTTCGGCTGACACATCAAAGAGAGCCATGGTCCTGAATATCTTCCTTCATGGGATGTCTGTTACTGTATCCTGTTTGCTTGTCTTCCCTTTTTATCCTTCATCAGAGAGTTCTTTCTACAATGCTCTCTAGTTTACACATGGGGTCTTTTTTTGTCTTTTACTACAGAAATAAAACACTGCTAAAGCCTGATTTATACTATTGTGCAAGTGCACGTAAATGTAACTATGCCAGGCTGCAGTAAGGGGGTTTATGAGTATGCATAGTTCACAGAGGCTCTTAGAAGGAACATTATGGTAACATAGACCAATCGACTGAGACTGGGACAAGGAAAAAACACCTTTAAAACCAATTACAAAGTAAGCTCTGAAAAACAGCCTCCTAAGTCTGACTGGGTACGTTTCGATAACAGCCACCAGGTAAGTGGTATTTGATTCACGGAAACTGACCACCCTGTTAATTGTCTCTAACTGAATCAGATTCACCGTGTCCTATTAACACCATTGCCTCATTCATCCTTATCTAGAACTGCCATTATGTTAGTACAGTCACAGCGTTTAGCAAGAAAAGGGAAAAGTCAGAACTACTGGATGTGGGGATTTTAGCATGCAGTTTACATCAGATGGTGGTGTGTGTAATTTGTTAATAGAGTGTTTGGTCCCAAGACAGTGAAAAAGAACAACGCATATCACACATGCAGCAACATCTGCAAATAAAGTCTAGTATCTTTGGGGGAGGAAGGAGATCCAAAACACTTGAACCTGAATGAGAACGCACTTGAAGAAGGTGCCACAACGGTACCATAAATGTGTTTTAAACCAGTTTAGAAGTTCTTCCCTCAGCCTTAGTGAAACGTTCTTTAAAACATTCAAATGTGTCTTTTTTCCATGAAAGGTTTATTGTGAAACCAAAATGGTTCTTCTAGTGCAAAGTAAGCAAAGTGTAGCACATGTATGGGATCCATTTTCAAAGCAAAAAACAGAGAAGGAACTATTTATTCTTCTTTTCTGTTCATCCTCTACAGCACATTCAAATATGTTGGCAGACACCATGCAAACATCTGTACACAACACCCACACGTTTACAGATATAAAGAAGTACAAATATTTTTTTCACCACACTGACCATTTTAACAGAAATTGGGATGTAGGTTTACAATTACAGACCAATGGTAGGATGCTATGTATAATATGTCACCCTCTACCCTATTCATCAACAGAAAGGGGCCATTATAGGACCAGAAGTGGTCAGATATTGTTCTGATGGTTCTTTTTTTCTCTACTACCAAAAAAATCTCTCCAATATCGGTCCTGTTATCAGAAACTGACCAAAGATGGTCTATGACTGAAACAAAATGGAAGTATAACTGTAGTTTCTAACCATACATCTACAATGACAGTGTTTCTGTGCACAGCCACGTTACACGTTTTTGCCTTATATTCTCAAGAGTTAACTGTAGCATCATTAAACTTTCAGTGTTGTCTCTTGTAGTAACTTCTAATATCAAGTTTACGAGTGATTTTGTTTTGAGAGCGCGAAAGAGGACAAGTGCAGATTACAAATGGAACAAAAGAAAGAAGGGGATGACCTCATTAGCTGGCGCTACAGCAGTGGCACAGCCAGAGCCACAGGAAGAGCAGATTCCAGCAAAGCCCTGACACGGACAACAGGGTCATTAGCTATGCAGAAAAGCAGATCAACATGCTGCTCCGTGCTTTAAGACATCCTCCAAGCTCTTTTGCTCAGGCTAAGAATGTTTTCAGTGTCTATAAATTCCCACAGGCCTGCCCAAGTCCTCTTTATCTCGCCCTGTGCGGCCCGAGCCCAGCTGGATTTCGGGGCATTATCCTTTAGAGAGAGCTTTAGCCTTCCATTCTGCCGCTGTGTCGCCACTGGCACATGCTTTGAAGCCAAAAGCTACTTAATGAGTTGAGCTTATCAGCAAAGCAGGAAGAAGATTGTGGACAACATCTCTGACCTCCGCTCTGGTTCTCTGTCCTTGCGGATGTGCCTCAGTCACACAGACACGCAGAGATAATGTGAACAGTGATGTTCCACCAAGCGGACTATTTTATTCCAACATTGTGTTTGTAGCTCCTCGGCTTATCAGCATTTATCACATTTTTAGTAGTTCAGTGTCAACTTGGTTGATCAAATCTGACACAGCCTGCTACATACACACTTCACAGAAGCAGCATTGAGTTACACAACAAAGGGAGCTCTTCAAGAATCTTCAGTAAAGGCAATGGTTATATATGGCACCGTGATAAATGAAAGAACCATTTGAACGTTTCAGTAGCTCTTTGCACTTCAGAAACCTGTGTCACTTCCACAAGGCCATGACAGTCAGTCACTATACAGTCTACTGCATAAATAACATTTTCCTCCTTTTCCTCCTCATTGCTGTTTTCTTCTTCTTCTCCCTCACCTCCTCTTTTTGCTGTTATTACTGTTCTTAATGACATAGTAGTTGTTGTTATTGTTGCTCTTCTTTCTCCTTCTCTTTCATGTTTCCTCTTTCATCTTTACTGATCCTCTCCGTCGACTTCTCCACCTCTCTGTCTCTTCATATTCTCTGTACATCTCCATTTTCTTCCTCTTCTCATTTTCTTCATGTTTCTCTCCATCTTCACTCTCTTTGTTGTCAACCTCTCCAAATGTTCTTCTCTTTTCTTCTCTGTCTTCTTGTTCTTGTTCTTCTTCTTTTTCTTCTTCTTATTATCAACATTATTTGTATTTTCTTCTTCTTCTTGCAGTGTTTACAGTATACAGTTCCATTAAAAATGTTTTAAATTGTTTCATATAAGGTTCTGCTGTTTCCATAAAAACAAATTACAAGTTATATACCTTTTTAACTCCACACAGAACCCTTTTTCCCAATACTGAGCAATGGTCTAACCATAGAAAAGCATGAATTAAACGTTGATACTGTTAATTTATTCATCTATATAAGTGATAAGTAACAATGTTTAACTTGCTGACATCTAAAGCCATGTTATTTGGGAAAGCTTTCAACAGCCAATGCTGAGTCTACTAAAACCCCTCTTCACTCACAACAATTGCAGTGAAACAATCCAGATGTGATCCATCTACAGCCTCTGACAGCTTTGATTTCGCAAGAGCAGCTAAAAACCTCTGCAGCGCCTCCAAAGCCGATGTTTTTTTACCCTTCAGGGTTGTATATGTAAACACATTATTTAATTCAGGCATGCACACACAACGCACATGTCTGGACAGCTTGATTCTATTTGTTTAACAACTTGTTTTACCCAATAAGGGAAAAGCCAGCAACAGCATCTGACAATGCTCTCATCCCCTTCATTTATACAAGAGTCAAAAAAGAAAAGCATTCTCAAATGTGAGTTAATGATGTATAATTCATACATATTCAGTCCATATCACTGTTCTTTATATAAAGGTGATTACACATTGCACACTTTGTCCATCTGTGTAACAGTGCAGAACAGGCATTTTAAGCAGCCCATCTGTTCTGTGGCACTAATATATGCTTTCTGCAATGATCTACTTGCAAATTTACTGTGAAAAAGTCTCAAAACCGTCAGCGTCTGTAATAAACGGCTTTATGAAAAACCCAGATTCAAAGCATATTGAGAGTCTAGAAAAAAAGCACTTAAGAGCAAGGAGCACGAAAAGGTGCAGGCGAAAAGGTTTTATAGCAAAACATATTCATGAAAGTATCATCTTGCTCTTGGCATTTTCAAACGTTCTTATCCATCACTCCAGGCTGTTTCTTACTGTTGCTTAGGACCTGGCTGACAAAGAATTCACAAAGACCACAAAGAATGAAAACCCTGAGACTTAAGCCAAGACATCCCGGTAGGCTGGATATGTCTGGGAAATAGTTTGTGTTTGTCATTCAGCCGAGATTTGCTTTTCCTTGGGAATGCTCCGTGCATGTCACTTGCTGCACACACTTGTTGATTGGTTAACCCGGTCAGAAAGAGAGAATCTGGGGAACACAGGGGGAACAATGAGCTTTCAGTTCGCCCTTGGCCATGACTCACTATCCACTGTCATTACAGTACAATAATATTATTTCAAAATAATCAACCTTTCAGTATAATCAAAATCTGGCATCGAACGAGTATTACAACGAGCGCTTAGCAATCACACTGCAAACTCTGACATCGACAATTATGTTTGATTGCATTAATTACCCAAATTCCTGCAAATTCCTCCGTGAAAATCAGGTGGAATTATGCTGGCCTCATTTGATGAATTGCCATGGAATCGCAATGTTATTTTATAAATGGGTCTAGTGCATTTTGCCCAGTAACTGCACACTCATGGACACAGACTTTATTTGGACACAGACTTTATTTCACAGGGTCCAGATCATGGAAAACTAATTTTTCCTCACTGTTTCATGTAGTAGGTAAACACTGTTACAGTTTTAAAATGCATCCAGTCACTCCCCAGTCTAAAATATCCATAAATGAAAATTAAACTGGCCATTTTGCAGATTTGTAATGTCACAAAAGCCAAGACATTTGCACATATCCTCATATTCAACCCACAGGAGTTAAGGCCCACTTATACCCATTGAAGTTATAAGGGTGTTGCAACCTTGACTGCTTTTTGAGAGGGGTTCAGTGCAGAGCAGCCAGTTCCAACATATATGTTTAATTCTAAGACAGTGGTTCCCAACCTTTTTTCCTCGAAGCCCCCCTTACCCGTGTTCAAGACAAGCCTGGCCCCCCAACCCCAACTCCTACCCGCATAGAAACAGAAAAATAAAGTGATTAATTACACATTTTTATTTGCAAAAAACAAGGTTGTAGGTTTTTGGTTTTATACTCTTATACACACACACTTTTACGTTTCTCAGACATTGGGATTTTATCAATTCAATGTGTATAAAATATAATTTTGGTAACCTCAGAGTAGACAAAATTGAGCGCACCCCCTGCAATCTCTAGAGCCCCCTAAGGGGAGCCCGGACCTTAGGTTGGGAACCACAGTTCTAAGGGATTGAAGTGAAGTTGGAAAATGATCATGCACAAATGAACCACACCTGGTTTTGGTACAAACCAAGATGTCAGAACATAATGTAAAAGATGTAAAAGATGTAAAATATGTAAAAGGGCCCTTTAAATCAAAGGTTACTAAATGGTTTGGCACATCATTTTAGAAAAATGTCTAATTGGTGCAGAGATTTTACTCATATTTCATTCATAAAAATCTGTCTGAGCTATTTTTAAAGGGTCTTTTTGGAACCATAAAGTGATTTCTCCAAAGAACAAAGAATCCAATTTTGACACCTTAGCAGACTTCTATTTTTCCCTCTCAGTCTATGATCTCTGATGCTTATCCCATGTTGCCATGCCATAGTCACATTTAGGAGACTTCTCTCTACTTCAGTGCTTGAGGATTTTACTCCCAGCATGAAGCACCTTGACCTCGGTTAAAGGTCAAGGCTATTGTGCCTTTCATGTGGATGTGGCCTTGGATACAGGACCCCTTTGTACCAGTGCCTCCAAGCCATCCATGCCTTCTCCAGACCAAACATAATAAACAAAAGCAGACTTGAAAATCAGTGCACCAAAGAGAAATCAAAGACCTGTTAAACCCTTGACTGATTATTACTTAGAGTTGGACGGCAGTAAATATTTGATAGTAAATGTGTAGTATTTATTGTGTGGGTAAACTCTGTACAAAAAAAACCTCTCAGTTTACCGGCGTTCAACACAGGGTGAGCTGTTGGTCCCCTCAGGCCAGATAGCGGCAGAGCGTGATAAGAGGCATCTTCAAATTACAGAGCACAGTCTAGCCTAAATGGAGTTCAACCAGAGGCCGAGGGAAATAAGGTTGTCCATTAAAGCAACCAAGTCCAAACGCCGACCTGCATCCCTAACAACGAATGTCAACAGGAATAAGAGTTAATTATTGCTTGCATCCAGCACTCGAGAGCAGCACAGCTTTCATCTGCCGAGTTAAAAAGCCACTCACCTTTTTTTGCTTAGTTCTGTGGTACATTTGGCACTCTGTGCAGTTCAAGACTTGCAAATATCTCCAAGAGCCAATAGTGACTTCATAATGTGGTAAAGAGGTTGTGGCCGTACTATTTTGGCAAAGTTTGATGCCAAGTCCAACTAGACTTGTCACAAATACTTGATTGTGCTTGAATGCTTAATTTATACGATATAGAAAGTAATTTCTTCCTGATTCATGAAGAATATTTCAAATGATCCGACTGATTTATCTTACAGCAAGAGAGATCAGAATGACACACCAATGGAAACACCCTTGGGCTAAACGAGGGCCAGCACAGTCATTCAGCCGTCTGATTAATTCAGAATTGTCCGCAGGGTTTTGCTTCATGACTTTGAAATAACATGACTTCCTGAAGGCTGTCCTCAAGGCCTAGTGCAGCTTCATAGAAAGTCACCCACTCACATAGAATTCGTCCACGACAGAGACTCAGCATGAGCCTTAGAAAAGAATATACTGTACACTGACAAACACAGCAATGCCAAATGCTAGCAATAGTTAAAACGTGTCGCAGCCTAATAAGAGAAACATAAAATTCGTTCTATCAATCATTACAGTGAACATTAACCAGCTGGAAGAGTAATGTACTGCTTTATCCCGACCGTTAGTATGTTTTCATTCAGCCCTAAAAATAAAGGCATCTTTGGAGTGATGCCATAGGATCTCTGAAAGGAGGGGTTGTTCAAATCATTTCTGTTATTGAGATATGTGCGTGTGAAGAACCTTCTTCAAGTTTAAACAGTCTTTGCATGATTGAAAAGTTTTTTTTTCCAAAACCTTATAGAAACCCAAAACTATTTAGGGATTATTTTCTCTTCAAAATTATTATTTCCATATCTTCACAAAGGCCCTGACATTTGTATGATTTTATGTTGATACAATCATTTTTACATTGCCATTTTCCATCCTCCTAACTTTAAGTCTGACAGGTGTGAATTATGTCTGTTCAGACTGGGTGCTCTAAATTGTACTTAATTCAAAAAGTGGTCCAGACCGAAAACACTGAGAACCTGTCATAGGCAGGAAAAAGTGTCGGTTCATTCTGCTTTTAATTTCTTTATATAGATGATATTGATGAGGAAATTAAATGTATTTTTGAAACTGTGTGTTTACAGGCTATATTAAAGCCATGAGATGAGCCAAGCCATGAGTGCTTCAAATGACATCAATTAAAAGTTTTTCTCAGTTATGAACCATTTCAGGACCCTTATTTTTGTGTAGACCAATACAAACTATTTGCAAAAATTCCTCCAGCAGACAAGAAATATGTCATAGAGCTCTGCAGGCGCTCAGCAGGACAAGAACAAGATCTTCAAATGAAATGTGTCTCTACAAAAAAGATCAGAAAAGGCAATGTTCTTTCCTGTGATTCTTCAAGGTATGAAAGCTGGATCCTAAAAAAGTACTGATGTCTGTGGCAGAGATATTGAGATTACTTGAACTAAATAATTGGCAAGGAGAATCATACTTGGGGCAGTTGAAGGTAAAAGAGAATCAAAAGGACGGAAGGAGGCAATCAGAGATATCAGTATGCCTGGAGACCCAAACAGAAAACAGGATATTCTAGAGAATAGAGAATATATCCATATGGTCACCAGCAGTGACCATTAATTGATGACACTTCCTAATAATCAAGAGCAGTCAAGAAGATCAAGTCATGTATTTTAGTATGTGTATAGCATTAGGTGGTCCAAATTCAGTTCATTTAAACCAGGCTTTTGAGGTGAAAACACTCTTGTTTGCCCTAGCGTTGTTAAAACATCAATACTGAGTCATGTCTACATGCCTGGTCTCAATTGAGCAGGCTTTCTATACACTTGATCCCATAATATCACCTGTGGTTTAGTGAATAGCTTCAGTCAAATGCATCTACACCCAACAAATAACATCTTATTTAAGCCCTTGGCTGCCCTCCTGCATGTCAGCACGACATTATCACGCATTACCATTGCTCCCTTCCTCTGAACAGCTGCCTTATGTCACTGTTTTACTCACACATCTGCACGCAAACCTCTCACTCTGAAGCACATGTGCCTCAAACAAATACGCGTGAGGCACCAGCAGCCACACCCGTGAAGGCATTATTCCCTGGGTGTGTATGGTAGTATAGCTGCTCTTAAAGAGCAGCGTGGGCGGGTTTTTGCCTCAGGACAGCAGCTGTCTATCCCCCGCGCCTCCACTGACACTTCTAGAAGGCTTTTAATGTTTTTAAGGTGGCTTTGGATGACACAGGTGTCAGAACTAATCTCCCGAGCATGAAAATACGTGAGCACTAACGTCTTCATTTGGGAGGCTGTTCTGAAACTAGTAATGAGCTTGCAGCTTCTCAAGCCACATAGGAATAAAAATCCTCCACTAAAGGCCCATATCCTACCTTGTTCTGTGTGCATAGTTTACAACTGGAGTTTGTTTTTATTGTACCAAAATAGCACATTTTTTTTGTATTTGACCATATTCCAACTTGTTCCTATAAATTAGTTGGAGTCTGAACCAGACAGACCATTTGGGTAAACAGAGTTATTCATATCAAATTAAAGCTCTTAAATAAATCTGCAAATTTCTTGTAAAACATTTTTTAAAAATATGAATGAACTTTTGATATTAGGGATGGACGTAGAATAAACACACTCGATTTATAGTACAGAGATAGACATGGTCGCCTAGTGGTTAGGGCGTTCGCCCTGTGATTGGAAAGTCCAGGTTCAATTTCCAAGACCGCTAGGCGCAGCTGAGGTACCCTGAGCAAGGTACCGTCCCCACGCACTGCTCCCCGGGCGCTGTGTTCGTAGCTGCCCC
>JBBPDC010000028.1:10069198-10101636 GCA_037974485.1 Hemigrammopetersius urotaenia
AATTATCCTGGAGGGTTCTCGAGCTCTTCCACTCCTCCACCTCCGCTGCCGCTGGCCATGACTATCGCTTGACAGACTGACTACACGCACCATTCAGCTGAGCTTTTATTTTTCTTTCGGATCTTCGGAGCACATGCGTGCCGAACCGTGGAGAGGGATCGGTTCGGATCACGGATCTACAGTGATCCGTTGCACCACTAATAGCCAGTGTCAAAATATGGGGAGCCTAATGACCACTGCTAGAAAAGGCGCCAAATAATTTTTCTTAAACCGCCACAGTGGAGCTATTTTCACCATTGAGTTACAGAATAATCCTGTGACAGAGTTGACCTTTCTGATCAGCTTGCTCAGACTACATCTGCTGTAGTTACTCCACTATGCACATTTTAAGCCCATCAGCTATGAACTGTTAAATAATGCCAGTGAACTGCTTCACATGTAAAATCCTGAAATCTTCTGTTGAGGTTCACCACAGATACCTGAAGGACTGCACCACCTGCACCACCATCCTTACCCTGGATCAGGGGCTGCCTAGCATGCCAGTGACACACAAACTCTCAACACTTAATATTTAGGTGCAGGTGGATTTACCTGTACCTCAGAAATTCTGATGCCAGATCCATGCATTCTTTCTTATGGACTGCTGGTAGCCTAGTGGTTTAAGGGTTCCAACTGTGATCATGAGTTCGTATCACATTACTGCCTGTGGCACCACTGAGGTACCCTTGAGGAAGGTACAGTCTCCACACATTGGGTGCTTTGTTGGTGGCTGCCCCCTGCATCACTTGGTGTATGGGTAAAATGCAGAGAAAGAATTTCACATTATTCACACTATATGCTGTTCTGTGGTGTGTTCACATGTAACTATAGGGACTGTATTTACATTGTCAATGCCTCTAACAGTGGAGGTGTCTTGCAAAGGGAGGTATGAATGCAGCAGAAACTGTTGGTACAGATAGGAAGTGATCTAAGAAACCATGGGGCAAAAACCTATAGCTTCAAGTGTTTTTCTGTCAGAACAGCAAGATATTGTTAATGGCCTTTGAAGAATTTACAAAATGTGATCCTGATCATGGTGTTAACAGTTGGATGTTGGCTCTGTGGATCATGTAGATCATTCACATATGTGCCTATTAGTGAAGTGCAAGGTATCCAGATGGTCTGTGACCAAGCATCGGAGCTGTTTCAGGGCCAGCCTCTCAAAGGTCTTAATGATGTGTGAAGTGACATTAGCCGGCCTTCAGTCATCAAAGCCTAGTCTGTCCCTGAAATTCAGGGTTTTTTGTAGACCTGAGAAGCAGATTGTTGGCTGATGTAGGACTTCTGAACCCTGGACTTTCACCCAGTCCCAGCATCCAGACACTTATTTAATTTGAATTCAGCGCTGAACTATATGGACTAAAGTATTGGGACACCCCTTTTGGGCAACGCCATGCTTCCAACAAGTTTTGGGCAAGGCTTTTATTTATTCCAGCATCACTGTGCCCCAGTGCTTAAATCAAGGACAACAAAGGTTGGTTGAGTTTAGTGTAGAAGAACTTTACTGGCATGCACAGAGCCCTGACCTCTACAGCACCTTTGGGATGAACTGGAACGGGGATTGCAAGATAGGCTTTCATGTCCAACATCAGTGCCAGATCTCAATAAAGCTCTAGAGAATGAATGAGCACAAATTCCCACAGAAGCTCTTCAAAATGTTGTGGAAAGCCTTCCAAAAAGAGTGGAAGGTATTATAGCTGCAAACTGGGACCAACTCCACATTAAAGTCTATGTATTTAAAGTGCAATGTGATTAATGTCCTTGTTAGTGTAATGGTCAGGCGTCCCAATTTATTTGTCCATATTGTGTAGTTTTACTGAAACTTTTCTTGCTTTGCGGATGGGTGCTACTGTTATCTAGGGCTTGTTTTTAGAACGGTTACTAAATCATATTGGGAATCACTGAATTTCCTTCTGTCTGGATTAGGCTCTCCACATTAATGAAAGCCATGAAGATGTCTCGCACTTTGTCAAAATTTGCTTCAAACCAAGGGTGGTCGTTGCAACAGCAGCTTCTCCCTAACCATAGCATGTATTCCCTGTCCTAGTCCAGATGTGTTAGTGTCTATTTTCATTCGCAGACATTTGCTGCCATGGCAACTTGTTCTGCTGTGTGTATGTGTGAAGCATATGGGTCATGCCGGCTGTGGAAGCAGATCTGGAGCAGAGAGAGACAGCGAGGGAGAGAGAGAGTGCGAGTGAGAGCCTGTCACACATGTCCATTCTAACAGCCTCAATGCGTGTGCTGCCTGCAGTATGTGAGGTTGTGGCTGAGAGTTTGATTGGAATGTGCAGATGAATTCCCCTGTGCTTGAGCCGGCATGGGGGTCACACTTGTTTTGCTGTTGATGTGTTCACAGGTCGGCGCAGCCTTGTGTGCTTGTTAACACACCCTATGAGGGTCACATGGTTTCGTGACTTCACTTTTGTGTATTTGTATGGGTTCATGTGCCAAAAATCATTGGAATTCCTTTTGCATGACCCTATATTTTTTAAACATTTTATTTCTTGTTCACACTTAAGACTCATTCAAAAGCTATTCCAAACTAAGACATCTGAATGAGTGAAGTTCATGGGGTGGTGGTAGCTCAGTGGGTAGGATACTTGCCTCCGGACCAGGAGGTCACAGGTTCGAATCCTACCTCCAGCACACCACCACTGGGTCCCTGAGCAAGACCCTTAACCCCAAGTTGCTCCAGGGAGACTGTCCCCTGTAGTTAGCGAATGGAAGTCGCTTTGGATAAAAGCGTCTGATAAATGCCGTAAATGTAAATGTAAAAGGCAAATATATACTATATGGACAAATGTATTGGGACACACCTGTTTTTCAGGGTTTGGGTTTACTTCCAGTGAAGAGCACTGTTTTTTGCTTCCAGCTTTGTTTACACAGTTTTTGGGCCCTTTTCCGTTCCAGTATTACTGTGCCGCAGTGCAAGGTCCATAAAGACATGGTTGGATGAGTTTGTTGGGGAAGCCCTGACCTCAACCCCATCGAACAGCTTTAGGCTGAATTGTATTGCCTTTTCGTCCACCATCAGTGTGTGACCTCATAAATGCTCCACAAAATCTTGTGGATAGGTTTCCACAGCTACAAATGAGGACCAACTTCATGTCATAGATGATGTATTTGAAAGGCCCTGTTGGTGCAATGGTCAGACATCCCAATACTTTTGTCCGTAAAGTGTGTAGCTGCATTTGTGACATCACAAAACAGCATATTCAGAAAGGTTGTTTTGACCACTTAATTGACCAGTGAAACAGTGAAACTTTAACTGTGTTTTCATGCATCAACAAGCTCTTTAATGTAATACAATTAGTTTATGCAGTATGTGGGTCCTTTACAATGCTGATGCTATGAGAGTGTAGGTGCAGGGGGGTCCATTGAGGTCTGTACCGGTTCTCTGGGAATCAGACATAAATCTGGATGAGAAATGATGAAAGTGATGAGTACTGTTTAGCATGTCCTCTATCAGAGCAGGGGAAACAGAAGGGTGGAGGCACTGTCCACGCCACTCTGAGTGCTGAAGCATATCAGACAATATTATTACTGAACATCTGCCAGCGAATGAACGATGCTATTGTTGATTATCATCCTATCTATGTTTGGGACAGTGACAAGCTGTTTGTCCATGAAGGGAAAATGAGTTGTGCATACAGTACATTGGTCTAACTGGCTTGTATGTAGTTAATTGTTGTAAGAACACTGAGTGATTCCTCTGATGGCCTGTTCAGTTTATTGCGGTTAAATTATTCAGGTCCATACTTGACTACCTTGCTAATTGCAGCACTCTCTTCATATTACAGGGCAGAAAAAACAGAAGTATTAAGCGAGGACCTGCTACAGGTAAGATACTGTGGACTACTTTCTTATGGTGTTAGTGTTGCCCTCCATTTGAGTTCCCATTATGGAGAAAAAGGTTACTTTTCAGGGTATTTTTGTCCTTATAAATATGTATAGTGGGTGTACTATTTCATGTGCGTAGTGCTTGACTTGTTTGAGAATTGTGTGGGTGGTTGACGAGATTTTGCACCTCCTGAGTGCTGTGTGTGTGTGTGTTTGGAAATAAGGTGGAGAAACGTCTGGACCTGGTCAAGCAGGTCTCCCACAGCACACATAAGAAACTCACCGCCTGCCTGCAGGGACAGCAAGGGGCCGACGTGGAAAAGAGATCAGTCAAATCACCTTCGGTTTGTCTTCTTTGCTTGTTTTTGTCTATTGTGCACTATGTACAAACTGCACAAAAATAAAACATAAGAAACCAGTTCAATCGTATTCCATAAAGAATAAGATGCTGTAACAGATGTGGAAAATGTTATTGTTACATGATCTCCATATAGTGAATATGCGGCAGTCTGATTTTGAGAAAAAAAGACATTTTGCTTTCTTTGTTTTGTCCTGATTTCGAAGAATAGTTATTGGAGTCTTATGCACTCCTGCTTTTCCTTCTCTTCTCTACTCTTCCCTAAACAGAAAAAGTTACCCCTGACCACACTGGCTCAGTGTATGGTGGAGGGAGCTGCAGTACTAGGAGACGACTCTCTGCTTGGGTAAGAGCTTGAGTGTTTTTATAGTTTTAATGAAAGTTTAGTAAAGTGAAAGTATAGTACAATTTGTCAAAGTAAAATGTGAAGAAAGTGAAAAATCTTTAGTTTTTCTTTAGTTTTGCACTGGAGCAACAACATTAATGCAACAGAACACAATAGACACTTGCACCTTACCGAATGGAATGATAAAGTTATGTACAGAGTGCAGACAATAGCTGCTACTTTTTTTTAATAAATGTGTCTATTTTAATGACAAGGTTTTTAGTAGTGACGTTTAATTCAGTCCCAGAGGGCTGGTGCCCAGCACAGTTTGGTGGTTTCTTTGCTCAAATATACACTATATGGACAAAAGTATTGCCCTTTACACCTACAGGGAGTTTGCATTCAATTACTTTAATATGCCTCCAATTTTTTTGAAGGTTTTCGACAAGATTTTGGAGTGCAAGGGGCCTAGCCCAAACCCTATGAAATTGGCGTCCCAGTACTTTTGTCCCTATATTGTACCTGATTCATCTGTTAGTTGCCAGGTTTAGCGCGTGCAGCCCCCTCCCCAAATGTAGTTGAACAGCCCTGTTTAAGAGTATGAATGAAAAATGACACAGTGTTCTCTCACCCTTGTGCTTTTCCTGGTTTTCCCCACAGTAAGATGCTGAAACTTTGTGGAGAGACAGAAGAGAAGCTGGCGCAGGAGCTGATTTTGTTTGAGTTCCAGATTGAGAGAGATGTGGTGGATCCTCTTTATGTCCTGGCTGAGGTAAACCTCTCTTACTCTTCTAGAGCTTTATAAAGGAACGTTAGCACATACGCTAAGAATGTGTTAAAACTCGTACGTGTGTTGTCCCTGTAATGTTTAATAGTTGAGGTTGTTTAACATTTTGGGAGCTTTTTATCATTTTTCTATGATTAATTGATTTCATGTTGGTTTAGGTGGACATTCCCAACATACAGAAACAGAGGAAACATCTAGCCAAGCTTGTTCTGGACATGGATTCAGCAAGGACAAGGTGCTACAGGCTACTCTAAAAGGTTCTTTTTTTTCCCTGCTACTGACTCATGCTCTCCTCTCAATGTGTCCATTCTTTCCCCACCTGTAGGTGGCAGCAGTCATCCAAGTCCTCCAGTCACCCCAGCAACCTGCAGCCAAGTGGGGCCAAAGCAGATTCCCTCAGAGAGGAGATGGAAGAAACAGCCAATCGGATGGAAATCTGCAGGGTATGGAAATTTTGTCTGAATACCAGCATGAAAAGCCTATCCTATAGTATATTGTGTGTATTAAACTAATTAAATTAAAAACTGATCAGTGATGGATAGCAGTAATGATAGTAAACTCAAACACATTGAAAAGACACATCATGTATAATATCTGTAGCTTTAATCTTTAGCCATGTTTAAATTTTAGCAATTTTTTTTTAAAATGAGAAGTGGCTTTTAGGTTCATGTGTTTTGTTGCTAGGTTTCATGGTGTTAGTCTTAAAAAACACTATTTGATTTGAAAATATTGCAGCAGCTGTTATACTGTCGTCGTGTTGGACGCCTGTGTTTCTCCGTTGTGTGTGTGATGACGTCATTAAACGACTAGTCGACTCGACTTTGCTGATGGACTAGTCAACTTAAAAAAATCTAGAGTTGTTAATGCCCTAATATATATACATATATACACTGTTTTAGTGTTAATAGCAGTATCTGGTGTATTTCTATTATTAAACAGCGCTGCATTGTTTTGTTTACTTAGGACCAGTTATCTGCAGATATGTACAACTTTGTGGCCAAAGAAATAGACTATGCAAACTACTTTCAGACGGTAAGTTCTTGTGTTGTGCATCTCTGACATCACCACTCATTTTGAATATGATTCTTCTGAAAATGTAGGAGATCATAAATTCTTATCATAGATATATTTTTTATTTTGGTGTAATTATTATGTGAAAACAATATACAGTACCCCCCCACACACACACACTTTTATACGGATCAGCATTCGCGGTTTCAGCCTAACGCAGATTTTCTTTTCGGTGAACCTAACTGATAATGGTATGCGGAAACCCCCCACAATAACGCGGAAACTGCAAATATCCTCCACATTTTTTCACTTTTTGTGGCAATAAATGTGTACATATATATTTAGCATTTTAGTGCTAAATTAAAAGAAAAATATATTTTTCTAATTTTGTAAATTCAGCTACATTTACAAATAAAATATAACTGGATAAGTATTGAAAGCACATCTTGAAATGGTAAAATACCACTGAATTTTGAGGCGGGAGTTTTGAAAGTAGCCAATTCGAGAACATTATTTCTTCTTGCTGCTGATTGGGAGCATCCCACTCTCACTGTACTCAGAGGTGCGAGGTTTGAAAGTAGCCAATCCGTGTACATTATGTAGTGAGACAATTTTCAAGTTATCTCAGTTTATTTAGTATTAGTAAGCTGTGCCCTGTCTAAACATAACATTTTCTGATTCTGATGTTACATTTCTCCTTGCTGCTGCCGTTTGAATGATCTGTAGCAGCTGCAGAGCAGAGTCTCCGCTGTGAATTGTCTTAGTATTAATCTTGTTTTTCATTTTGTCCTTCTTAAAGCCCTGCATTTTTATTAGTGTAAATTAAATTAAAAGAGGCGGATACGGGTTTACCATTACATTTTCTTTAAGGGTAATGCATTTTAAATGATTATTTAAAATGAAATTAAAGTCTTTTGGGAGCATATTTGGGGACAAAAATAGGCATTTGTAGACATTTTTCTTACCAAAACACAACAACAGGGGTTTTCACTATATGCTGGTGCTCTTGGAACAGAACCGCTGAGAAAAGCGGGGGATTACTGTACTCATATCGTTAGAAGATGTTAGAAGTATTAGAATCGGTTCTAGCATTGCAAAATCATTAACCTGCTTCAGATGCATTTTTTCATGCTTTAGTAAGTTCTAGAATGTCTGTATGGAGTATGAGGAAACGTTTGTTACAACAATGCTCTTTTGCATCTTCTGTAGCTTATAGAGGTTCAGGCAGAGTATCACAGGAAGTCTCTGGAGATTCTACAGAGTGTGTTGCCTCAGATCAAAGCGCACCAGGGTGAGTCTCTCCATCTGCTCTTTAATGCCAGCGTACCCAATTTGATCAAGTTGTTGACTTTCTTTCTCTGTGCAGTGCGCAAAAACAGTCAGTGAACATGATGTGCATGTGTGTTTATGTCTGTTTTACTATCTTCAAGAGAGGAGGCTTTGAAAAGTAGCAGGCGTTTATTCTCCATGTGGTGTTTCTTTATGTCTCAGAGGCCTGGATAGAGAAGCCCTCATATGGCAAACCATTAGAGGAGCACCTGACCCTCAGCGGCAGAGAGATAGCCTTCCCCATCGAGGCCTGTGTGACTATGCTGCTGGAGTGCGGCATGCAGGAGGAGGTGAGGGCTGCCTGGACAGTCATTACTCTTGTGCTTCTGTAATATTCAGAAAGAATTCTGTGTAAACAAATTAATTAAATTGTTGACAGGTGACTACACTTACAATTGATTTCTGTTATGTATATTCTACTCCACTTGATTCAGTAAGTTATGACAGAGAAAAAATGAGTACTGAATTTCGCTGTGCCAGTGATTACTGTGTCAGGGTTTACTGACGTAAACTACAGGCCAAAAGTTTGGAAGCAACACTTTGCAAAAATGAGCTAATGAGATAATGGGTTATCAAAAATCCATGTTTTGAATTGGACTGATCTATTTGTTGGAATATGGAGAAATTACAAGGATTTATCTCATCCGAATGAGCTTGTATGATCCCTTTCACATTGCATCACATTAAGGTTCTGCTCAACTACTGCTCTTTGCAAGCCAATGAATTCTTTTTAGGTTTATGAATGTATTAACAATACTGGCTTGCGTTATGGGGGTTTACACAGTGGTTTTCTTATGGTGGGAAAATGCAGACGCATTATAATGTCTTTTGGGGTGCTTGCTACTATGTATTTTAAGCACTGCTGTTGGCTGTACTTCCCTATACACTCTGATCATGCCAATCATTTCACTATGTACAGGCAGGAATGTATGTCACTGGCCCTCTTTAGAAATTGATTTACTCTTTACCCAGTAAATGCTGCGAGCAAGGCGAAACAATGTACACTGAAAATAAGCTTCTCTTGGTCTGTATCTGTGAAATCATACGGTTCAGGGTACTCAGCAACTGCAACTGTCGCTGAAGGCCCACCTTCTTTTTGAAATGAATGGTCAGTACAGAAAATGTGTTTGTGATCGAGGCTCCTTGACCACTTTGAGTTGAGCGATCTGCTCAAAAGACAGCTGTGCAGCACAAACGCACAGAAAATGTGTCAAATCCGTCTCTCCCATTAAGAACTATTAAATAAAAGGTGCCTCAGACTTCAAAAAGCATGTCCAATGTGAAGCTAAGTCAGTTTGCCAAAAACCTTTAAAAATATAATGTGGATGACAAATACATTTTTACAGATTTATTAGTTCATCAAGATCCCTGGATCCTCATGGGCCCTTGAGTCACTCTGCCCAGCTGCACACCCTTTCCTCTGAGCAATGGTTTTGAGGCAGAGAATTCACATTGGGACGAGTCTGTCGTGTTTTTATAGCGAAAACAACACCACCGTTCACAGCACCGAATTTTGACACTTCCCATTTTCTGGCGCTCGCTGTTTGCTGAGAGCCTTTGCGTGTGAGCCATTGTTGCTATGACAGCAGAAGAAATGAACTTTTCTCACTAGGGGTTAACCGTTCTCTCAGGGTTTGTTCCGAGTGGCCCCCTCAGCCTCCAAACTGAAGAAGCTGAAGGCGTCGCTGGACTGCGGGGTGGTGGACGTGCAGGAGTATTCTGCTGACCCGCACGCTATAGCAGGTGAGCAGGTGACATCCGTGACCCAGTTAGACCTGACCTTTGACAAATGACACAACAGGCCTGTCAGGTGTTTGGAATACCTTTGTTGCGGCTACCAGCGCTGGCATTCTAGAACAGAGTTTGACTCCAAATGCATTTCCATTTAACTTGGCTTCAGGTTCCCTTTGCCCTAATCCCATCATTCTTTGCCCTTTGGTATGACTCACCACTGACCAGTGGGGCAGAAGTGGGCCAGCAGCACTAGGAAATATTGCTGGCATCCTGCATGGCTTGGATCTCTCTCTCTCTCTCTCTCTCTCACTCTCTCTCTCTCTCTCTCTCTCTCTCTCTCTCTCTCTCTAGCAAATCAGTTCAATTTAGTAATACCCCCCCCCGTGTAATGGTTAACAGTGCACAGCTATTGCAGATTGAGAAAATGCCCCCCTGCAGTAAACATACATATGTCTTTACAAAGCTTTAATTATTTTTTAGCAGTTCAACAATCCTGAAACCTAGGGGTAGACCAACTGTAGTCAAAGCTAAGCAAGTCAGTTGTCCCTTCAGGCCATTTTCAGACATCCTCCTGCTGATAGTATCTGTCCTCTGCTCCCTCTGCCTATCTTTCGTTCTCTTTTTCCTTCTTACTGTTTCTTACTTCCTTTATCTCTTCTCATCCTTCCCTCTCCGTGTTGCAGGGGCTCTGAAGTCGTATCTCCGCGAACTCCCTGAACCTCTCATGACATCTGAACTCTATGACGAGTGGATACAGGCTTCAAAGTAAGTAGATATGAGCCGAACTCACATTAGGTTATATCAGTGGACCACAGAACCACACAGCTTAGCATCATCGCTAATGTAATGCCTCTGTTCTCAATGGCTATATGACCTAATCAGACTAGTTTTATACAATATTAACAGAATTTTATTTAAAGTTAATTCCTACGCTGTTCAAGTCATATGATTCATTGTGAACGGTCATTCCGTTATAATAGATTTTTTCTTTTCTTGTAATATAAGATAGAGCCCTGTTTACACCTGGCATTAACAGGCAGGATGATTTAATCACAAGGGACAACCAAAACACACATCCATTTACACCTGCCATCCTCAATGTGCATCCAGTGATCACCTGCCATCTAATTTCTTACATAATTTCCACTGAGGGAGGAGTCCAATATACAACAACTCTGCACCTCTCTTGCTGCATTTGTGTTGCATTGGTGTTCTATCAGCCTAGTTTGTTGAACTCGGATATTGAATGGTTTCCAAACGGTCTCATAGATTTTTCCAGTTAGGGCAATAACATGGTTCATATGATTGGTACTTAGTTACTGATATAATGAACTAGTGTTCACACTACAAACGTTATGTGTTCCTGACCCCCACCCAGTTTGAGTGAACTGTAAGGCATGATTGGATGACTCAAGACACATGTTAACACCAGGTATGGCTTGAGCCTAGGCTTTTAGGGATCAACCTGATTTAAACACTAAGGAACTTAACATTGTTGGCTGTCTACTGATGAATACCATTCAAGATACACTATATGGACAAAAGTATTGGGACTTAAAAGGATTTGTGCTGGCTAAGCAATCTTAGTGCTTCAGCATACCAAGACGTTTTGGACAACGCCATGCTTCCAACTTTGTGGACACCATTTGGGGAAGAAACTTTTCTATTCCAGCATGACTGTGTTCTAGTGCACAATGTAAGGTCCATAAAGACGTTTGGTCTGGAAGGTCCATACAGAGCCCTGACCTCAACCCCATCCAACACCACTGGGATGAACTGGAGATTACGAGCCAGGCCTTCATGTCCATAACCATGAAACCAGCCTGACCATAAATGTGCTACAGAATGAATGGGCTCAAATTTCCCACAGAAACACTCCTAAAATCTTCTGGAAAGCTGAAAGAAGGAGAGCATAGCTTTTATAACTGCAAAGGGGGACCATATCAGAGTCTTTGTATCTTAATGCAGTGTTATTGAAGTCCCTGGTGGTGTAATGGTCAGGCATCCCAATGCTTTTGTCTATATAGTGTACCATTTTTTTTCATGTTTGCCAAATATTAACATATTTAGATTTTCAACGCTTAAAATATAAAACACACCCATTCTCAAAATGATTTTTGAGTTAACCTGAGGCTACAGCAAAGTGTCATTTTTATATGTAGACAGTACTAGTACTAGCGACTAGTCTCAGTCATATATGCATTTGCATTCGTATCCGTTCTCACTGCACGCAAATTATTCTTTTGTATTGTCCTTTTCTAGTATTCAAGACATGGACAAGAGGCTTCAAGCCTTGCTGACTGCTTGTGAGAAACTTCCAGCAGACAATTCGAACAATTTCAGGTCAGTGGTGCTGCATGTTTACCAGCTGCCATCATTAGTCGTGAATATGTGAATCAGCCAGAAATACAAAAGCCCATTACTGGAGAAATGTGTCAGATAGCACATCTCCCATAGAAGGTTAAGGAGTCTGCTTTGATCCTCAGTGACAGTCGGTTTGACAATTTCATGTTATCTGATTAATTGTGTGGGCTGGGTGTTCAGAGTAGCTCATTAGCTTGGCCTAGTCTGCTCTTGTTTAAAAAAAAAAAAGCTTATTTGCATGAGCGCTGTCCTCTCTGTACTCAAGCGCTCATTCTGACTCATTATGGTTTAGAAATAGTTTTGATTGTATGATTTCTCTCATGAAAGAGTCATTTGCTGTGTACATTAAAAGATGAGCTCAATGAAAGCTTGGTTAAAATGTCCTTAATGAGGGTCTTTAAGTTGATAACACAATCCTAATTGAAATGCAATCAAGGAGTTTAGGTTCTGAAATATTAAAGAGGTCATCAGTTTGGTTAGAATCGTTACTTATATGCTCCCTGCCATGGAAAACTTAAACATGACCATTGTAATAATATCCAGGATTGGAGGTGATCACTCAATTAAAACAATGACATTCTCAATGAAGAGAGTGTGGTTAGGTTGCATTAAAAAGAAATGACCATCATACAGCCTAACCATAGGTATCTTGCTTACTGCAATTCTTAATTACAGTAAGAATCAGAGCAACATAGACACTCATATACATTTCGTGGTGTTTTATATGTCCTGTTAAAGACTTTCTAGTTGATCTTTTTCCATAAAATCATTTTGAAATATTTGAATGGCTATGCATTGTTTATTGTTCCATTATGTTCATTTTGTTTGATGTTTTTTAATAGAATTACTTGATTAATAATCTAAGTAGGTATCTGTCCAAATTAAGCTATGAAGAAGACATATTGTGTGGACTAGTTTTATGTTTTCAGAATCCGAATCCGAAAATGTTATTGATCCTGGAGGAAATTGTATCTTACTTGATTTCACAGTTGGTTGTGAAAACTTAACCTTGCTTTATACATCTTTTACCCTCTAAGGCTCTCAGATACAAGCTCTGTTTGGAGGTTAATTGTCGGTCTGAACAAGCCATAAGTACTCTGCTGTACCTGCTTTAGCCCAGAAAGCTGAGTCCACAACACTGAAATATTGATATGACTCAGACACTGAAATAGCCAGCGTGAGATGAGGCTGCAGGCCGGCCACTGTGTGTAAATACTGTAGATTAAAACGTTTTCATTTTCACCCCACTGCTGTGTTCCACAGATATTTAATTAAGTTCCTAGCCAAGCTGACCGAGTACCAGGATTCCAACAAAATGACTCCTGGCAATATTGCAATAGTTCTGGGACCCAATCTGCTGTGGTCGCATTCCGAAGCGTGAGTGTGTCCCTGTTTCTTTTGTGCTAGTTATTAATACCTACTCTCTCTTGTTTTGTATTGAGGGGAAATGATATATTAAACTGGAAGCAATAACTTTATCTATCCTGCTGGAGCTATCTGGGGAAAAATAGGTTGTCTTTTCATTAGAGATGAAATGTGTGGATTAAATGGGTCATCGCTGTGCTTAGGAACATGACAGAAATGATGACCACCGTGTCTCTACAAATCGTTGGAATCATCGAGCCTATTATCCAGCACGCCGACTGGTTCTTTCCAGGAGGTGAGAAAAACAGTATATCTTTGTATCTCTTTCTCTACCTAATACACACACACACACACACACACACCACACCACACACACAGTGTATCCCCTTGAGAGATCTGAACTGGTTTTCCTCTTCTATTCTTAGATATTGAGTTCAACCTGACGGGCAGCTACGGCAGCCCCATGCACACCAACCACAACTCCAACTACAGCAGCATGCCCTCTCCAGACATGGACCAATCGGATCGCAAACAGCCACACGACCAGAGCCGACGTCCCCTTAGCGTTGCCACCGACAACATGATGCTAGAGTTCTACAAAAAGGATGGGTAGGATTTTCATTTATTTATTTATTTATTTCCCCCCCCCTGCACAAGCTGTTCATTCCTGTCCTTCACTCCCTCCATGTGACTCCCACACACTCTTTTTCTTCGCCAGCCTTAAAGGACTCAAGTGTTTGTGTGGATTTAGTTTTTTCCCAAAAAATTCAGTTTTGATTTTTTTCTAATAGCTTTTCATCATTTAAAATCCCAGTAAATGCTAGGTGACATTGTCAGCATGACCAGACTACAGCCCATTCATTTCTGAGTCATGTACAAAAATACACTCTCTTACAAGACAAAAAAAAAGTCTCTATAAAACTGAAAAATCGACTGTCGAAGCACAGATGTCCTGCTCCTTTGACTGTGCTTCATCCTTTTTCCACTAAAGCTGCCATGCACACACCCAAGATTTTTTGCAGCTTCTCTCTAGAAGCATGTACAGAATGCACACCCATTTCATTTTCACTCCTGAAACTGCACCAAAAATATCTAATGTGAGAACAAAATCCTCACAGAGAGGATTGCCAGTTGTGATCTAAACGCCTTTGTTTCCCAGTTCGCACATGAGCTCTCACTGTGATTTCCAGGGTATTGTATTAGGTCTTATGCAGGTAATTTGCATCAGTTTTACTGGGATTTTGACTCTGGCATGCATTCACACTCAGCCCTTCCTGTTTAATTACCATAAAGTTCACTGGTAAAAGTGCATGCATGAAATGGCTCGACCACAGCAGCCTATGTAGGCCCACTAAACTACAGGTCAACAGTCATGTGGTGTTTCCTTTCCATTCGCAGTGTGCACCATCAGATCGGTTGATTGTAATTGTGGACCTGTATGGGTTGCCGATGATTGCAGCTACAATACCTTATAAACTGGCAACTCGTTTCTCTGAAGACCAGAGGCAGACTATGTTTAAAAAGCTTATACAGAACTAGCTGTGAAGTCTTGGCTGAATTCCTCAGAAAGCTGAACGTGTGCATCAAAAACAGTGTTTACTTCAGAAAAGCAAGCAATTTGGTTTTCAATGATAAGGACCCTTTAAGTCTCTGTGTATTTCTCCGCTTGTGGAGCCCAGCAGAGTCCTCGTATAACATCATGCTAAATAGCTCATTGCAGACGGATCTCTGTGGCACCTCTCCTAGAGATTAGAGGTGATGGAAAGAGATGGAATCTAAAAGCGAATGCACGCCATAATGACTCGCTTGATCACATGGCCTTGTGTTATCAGTTCCGATCGGGAGATTATGTGACGGCCAAGCTCCTGCGACTTGTGCTCGGTTAAGCGGAGCTCATCCCAGGCTACTGGACCAGCGCAGTCTCTATGGCAACCTGCTTGGTGTGTGATGGAAGGCAAGACCTGGGTTATCATTCAGTGAGTGGGCTGGAGCTGTGCTGCTGAAAGTTAGGAGAGGCACAGCAGATGTGGCCAGCTCATCCTCCTGCCACCTGCAATGCGTCGGCAGGTGGAAAACTACCGGGTGTGGAGGTGGCGGCTGAAACGCTCATACAGTCCCGACCCGCGGTGGCAGCGAACACCTAGCTCAGTATTTTCACTCTGGGTGTGTACACATTTCAAGCCTTATTGCTCAATTTGCCTTTTTACTCAGATCTGATCTTTCTGCTTTGCAAGTGACCCATATCAGTCAATAGTGTAAACATATTTCTGCCCATTTCATTCAGTTTTACAGGTTAGATATTGTTGTAATGCTGCTGCCTTTGGATGATAATGACAGTGAAATGGGCTTATGCCAATCTGGCCATTCTCATTACAGTTACAGCAATAAAGTCTTGACTGAATCAACCTGTTGTCAACATATTAAATCTCTCACATTTGTATTTGTGCTATGATTTGAATTCTATGAGCTTTATGTCCAAATGTATATTATTGTGCAATTTTCACCATCAGGATGCCGTACTAATAACTGTTTTTGCCAGATTTTAGGGGAGGATGTTTTCTTAGTTAACAGCTAGAAGTATTGCTCTGTTTGTAGTGTGTCTGTGTCCACAAGACTTGGGTTGGGGGGAGGGGGGTAATTAGAGGTAATGAGGCTTAATAGCCTCACAGCAGGGGTATTTGCCAGCTGCTCATTTGGCCCTACTTTCTCTCACCTCCAGATGCCTGCTTCTTCCTAACTGTGTCAAAATATGTCTGTCTCTGCCACATCCCTCTCAGTTACTCACCCCATACTTAGCCCCGAAGAAGTCCACTGATAGCAAAAGCTGTCACTTTGTATTGATCATCTCATTTATACAAGTGGAGAAAGAGAACAGTTTTATGATTTTAATATAAAATGTTATCGCTACACATACAGTTTTGTTTTGTGGAAAGAAAAGCTCTACTTGGACGTACAAATGTCACTGAAGTTTGAGTATACATGTACTATGTTATGTAACTAGCTGTGTGATATAGGTGGGCAAATTATTTATATTTATTATCATCATGCATTATTACTTTTCTGAGGACATTATTAACCTCTTTAGTGCCTTAATAACTCTGAGCAGCTCTTGTTCGGTTGGATTTGATTATCACAGTAAAATAAATGTTTGGGGTTTTTTTCTAAAACTGGCATTATTGGTTCTTTTCTGCCATTACCAACTTCTTAGATGTCAATTTACAATATAATACAACAATATACATCTTGAAAAAGTGTTGAACTGTCTTTATGCCAGATTGTCCACCTTGTAAGTAATTAATGCATGCAATATTATTATTATTTAGGACAGATTGAGAGTACAACAAAACAACAAGGCTTATTCTGTACCTTCCATGTACCATTCTCACCCTCTGTGCCCATATTGTTGCCTTCTACCCCAGTCCGGTTATACAATGAATGTACTGTGACTAAAGCTAACATTATAACCTTCATTCTTCTGTTCTTACCAATGCAGCATTAGGAAAATACAAAGGTACTGTTTGTCTCTTCAAATGATTCCTTGAGTAATCACAATCTGTGAAAATCTAATTTTGCCCCCTATGTAGTCCATCAGTCACTGTGTTTTCTGTTTGAGGTTTGCTTCTTTAGCTTTTTCTGTTCAACTTGAACGTTTTTAATACATTTTTCCAAGCACACTCAACAGGTTAACACAGGTGAACCTTGTCCACAAAGGGCCAGTGTGGCCACAGGTTTTCATTCCATGCTTGAAGACTTTAGGCCAACTGATTGAACGAGCAGAATCAGCACTCCTGTTTGATTGGAATGAAAGCCTGCAACCACACTGGAGCTTTGCAGATAAGTTAGGATGCCCCTGGTTTAACAGTAACCTCACATGTCAGCAGTATTTAGGTGCAAGCCAGCAGAAAAAACTCACTGAATAACAGGGTTAAGGTTTGGGGTTGGGGTTAGCTTTAGATTATATTTGTCGCAAATTAAGGTTAGCATTAGAATGAACCTCTTGCAGAACCACATTAATTAGAATAAATGGCTTCTTCAAAATATATTTATTAAACAAGCATACTCCGTTTGGTAGCAAAATTTTATGTTAATGTTCTACCTTAGTAGGCTAACTTGACATGGTTCCAACTTGATATACAGGGTCTTGATTTGCTGCTAATTGTGACCTTACAGTATTAATATAATGCTAAATGTTTAAGACAGTTAGAACCATTCTTCTTGTACT
This sequence comes from Hemigrammopetersius urotaenia, assembly GCA_037974485.1. Taxonomy (NCBI): domain Eukaryota; kingdom Metazoa; phylum Chordata; class Actinopteri; order Characiformes; family Alestidae; genus Hemigrammopetersius; species Hemigrammopetersius urotaenia. The sequence goes on from JBBPDC010000028.1 coordinate 10,086,576, forward strand.
ACAGGAAAGGTATAATTATAATTATATTGTTCACCTGGTGTTTGGCTGATTGAGTTTGCTCTGTGTGGATGTAGTATGGGGGTCAGAGTAATGGACACATCCTGGGTGAAGGGAAAAGGAGCATCTACTCTGGCCCGGAAAGCCTCATCCACACCACCTTCTGCACAGCCGCCGGGATCGCCTGCCGACACCCTCATCTCTGAGCAGAGTGGAGAACTGGCCACCTCCCCTATTCCAACCCCTCCTCCGGCAGACAGGGCCGGGTAAGCGTGTTTCTCTTCATTATCTTAAGCATCCTCCCTCTAATCTTCACCATCATCATCGCAACTCCTTAAAATAGGTGTGCAAATTCTAACACTTTCTTCCTAGCACAGGGGTGTCCAACTCCAGACCTTCTTATAAGTATCCATATAAATTCTGTGTTATTTATATATCAACCTGATACGTAAATAACACAAAAGTTGCTGAAGAAATCAGAAATGCAAACATGGAGTTTCAACAGATTGGGCTTCACCTGGCCACCCAGCAGATCGCTCTACTCAAAGGGTAAGCTTTAGTTCATTAGTTACTTTAGTTTCAAGGAATCGAGCGCTGTTAAAGTCAGCATTCACAGAAAAGGAGCAATTGAGCATACATGGCCATCTAACGTGAACTGAAAGTGCAAATCTTGTGCAGTCAGCTTTGAGGATGATTGCTTGCCATGGAGTAGTGATGAAAAATTGAAATGTTTTCAGGATATTGCACTGCCTGAAGTTTGCAGTCTTGTTTACAGCCTCCCTCGCATCAAACCGAGGGTTCAGGATGCTGCTGGTAGAAACTTCAGAGTGTGCTTCAAAACTGTTGATGGGAAATCCTCCTTGGATACATGTGGAGAAGTCATGCAGGTTTTCCTTGAGCAGAGAAATAACCTAGCCTTGCTGTACTGCGGCCCTCCGAAGCTGGAATTGGACACCCCTGTTTTTGTAACTCTCCTGCTGTCTTTTTCCTGATGTGTCTCTTATTCCTCAGCCTACTTTAATGCTTATACTTATCATAGTTATGTGGTAAACATTTGCAGATTGGTAGGAGCATTAGTTCACACTAGACATGCCATGTCAACGTGGATATATAGTTTCCAGATGCAAAAGAAATCATGCTGTGGCTTAACAGTCATTTCATTTCATGAGCTGTGATTGGACCGATGACTTATTATAACGCACTCGCTTCTTCATCTTCATCATCTTCATCTCTGCCGTCCCGTCAGTCATAACCATCATTCTACGCCTCGCACTCTGGGTTTGTGATGGCTGTAGGTCTGGCTGATTTGCTCCTTCCCTCTCCGTGGCTCTTTCAGGCTATGAAAGGGTTTTGTGTCTGTGTTCCACTGCTCTGGGTTTAGGAGCTGGACCAGGCCAGTGTGCTACTGCTAGTGTTTCAGTGCTAGCTCCTTCCACTAGAGAGAGAGAGAGAGAGAGAATACGGGGCCAGAAAAAGCATTACTTTCTGAATTATTCACCGAACACAACTCCCTGTGATGTTCAGAGCCCAGCTTGGCTGTTTAAATGGGAAAACGGTTCTGGACTTGGTGCAGTGCGCAGACACAAGGTCATTCTCAGCTCATCAGAGAGTGATGCTTTTTATTTCTTTTTTTTTTCAATGCAGTATTTTCTGTGCTATTTTTTTTCTTAGTGGAATCTGAATGCTCATGCTGAGCCCCACGCCTTTTTTTTAATTTTTTGCTTTGGCTTCTTAGCAGGCTTCCTGTACGCTACGCTTCTTTACCATCGTCCCGCAACTGAACTGACCTGAACCACATCACAGCTTGACAAACGCATTAACAGAAATGCTGCCACAGTGTTTTTTTTCTTTTCTTTATCTTTTTTTTGCAAGTTTAATAAATGAATGCGAGTAGAAGTGTTCGGCAACAGTAAAAAAAGCTGGAGCTGACGAATCCACTTTTTGTCTAGTGCTGTCATCCGTGTCCGTGTGCAGTTACTAGAGCTCTCTCTCTCTCTGTGTCTGCTCTTTTATTGTTTCCCAACATCTGCAGCTCGGACGAGGTGTCGCCCCACCGGCCGGACCCCTCTCATGCCTATGCGCCCCACGGGGAGGAGCGGCCGCCCCCTCCTTACCCTTCCTCCACTTCCACTTCCTCCACTCCCCATGGCCCTCACCACTTCTACCCCAAACCCCCTCCCTGCGCACGCCCCGTGGCCCCAGGCCCCGAGTCCCAGCCCCCCGACTCCCCACCTTTACGTTGGTCTGGCTTCGGCCCCCCAGCTCAGCCCCAACCCCAGCTGCCCCCTCCATCCTCCTCTTCCTCCTCTTCCTCTTCCTCCCTCGACATCAACTCCAACCCAAAGCCCAGCTGCCTGCATTTCCCCAAACATGGCCCTGTGTGCGACCTGCCGCATGCCGTCCCACCCGACACAAACGCCTCTCCCCTCTACGTTAAAACGCCCCTGGTGCTGACCCGCCACGAGGTCTCACTCGGAAACCCCCCTAGCCTCCCCTCCTCTGGCCCCCCTCCGTGGGCCGCCTGCCCATGTGCCCGCGATCGAGGACCCCCCAGGCTGACTAGGTAAATACCCACATGCCTGTGCCCGTCCAGAGCTAAGGTCTGAGCTTGAGAATCATTGGGTTGGACGAAAATTCCTATGGATTTGTAGAGACTGATTTTTAACTTCCTGTGATAAGTACCACTAGAGCAGTGGTCCGCAAATACATGTACCTGAACATTTCTGACTAACATCATGTGACATGATCACCTTGCCTGTGGAATTTGTTCAAAAAGTAACTTAATGTAAAAAAAAAAAATAATGTCCAGTAAGCGTTTTAGCCTCTTCATACAATGTTATAGAAGCTGGCACATGCATTTTAAAGTCAGTGTGAAACAGATGACGCATTTCCTTCTGCACCCTGAGATATTTCTCTATTTGCTGGTATGTGGGACAGTATCTGTACATTAATATCTTACAGGAAATGTAAGATTTTTGTGATTTTGATGTGATGAATCATGCTTTATTTGCTCAACACAAAACTTGATTACTAGTTTGACTTGATTAAAAATGTCATTTAACTTGATAAATCAAACAGTATAGCAGTTGTGATGCAAAGGGCCTTAAGTGGGTAAAGTAACACATCAGATGGGCCAGTGATAATTTTGCAAGTGTTGCAGATCCTCAGTGCTGCCTCAGCCTTTGCTGTTGTATTTAGATGCAGGGCAGCAGTTTCTGAACAAGCACTGGCATGCATTTAGAATTCAAATCATGCTATCATGCTATCTCCAAAACAGCAACTTTTCATGACGTGAAAAAGACGTTACTAAGCTAATGTAAAACGCTATTTTGGGCCCATTCATCATGAAATCATATTATAAATATATTTTAAATATATATAAAAATAAAATGAAAACCAGTGGTTTCAAATAACATAAAAAATAACAAAAATGTCTTGTTTTGTCCCTTCAGATCAGTCATAGTAACAATAAGAGATAACTGTCTTTCTATACATTAGTATACATTTACATTAATTTATTATACATTTAATCCTGAATGAATGACCAAAATTCACAAGTTTTTGCCTTTGCAAATTGTCGTCTATTCGTTTATCAAATGGAGAAAAAGACTATTACTTAAGGAAACTTGGAAAAGTTAATTAAGGAAAGCAAAGAATCAATAAATTAGCCTGGTTAGTTGTAGTATCCTCTATTTCATTTTATTCATTGTAATTACCATTGTTACATGAAAACATTTCAGCACTTTTGTATTAAATGTTTCTGCTTGGCATCATATAAAATGTTGTTCTTGTCGACTTATACGAATGGTGTAATTTAGTATTTATGTGGGAAAAAAACATATTGTAGACCAAACAAAAAAGAATGTTAAATAAACAGAGCGTAGGTTATTGCAGACGAGATCAATTAATGCTAAAAGTCCTTGTCTGCCAGAAGAGGACAAGGTCAAGGTTGAGGCCATGCGGACCACTGCACTGGAGGATTCCCTTTAGCGTCAGGGATTGTAATAGAACCAGTTTTCTTTCTGGATTCAGCCACGTCCAGCATGTAGCATTTGCCTCTGAATCTATACTGAATACTTGGAGGAGTACTCTTTTAGATTTAGAGAACCTACCCCGCCTCAGCTACACACTGGAATGGCCAGCAGGGCTCCCCATGCTGCCAGAGCTTCCATGCTGGATCTCTCCTTTAACCTTTCTTTTTCTTCACCCTCTTTTATTTTCAATATTATGCTCGTAGTGCTCTTTTCAGTGCCATACCTCAGATTCTGTAACATTCTCGTTGTCCAGGGAAGCCTCTCCTGGGGGTTGCCTAGCAACTGAGGATGTTACTTGCTTTTAGAGAAAGTGGATCCTGCCGTATATTAGGAATAAATACATGGATAACCCTGCATATTGTTCAAAAGCAGCATATGAATGTATTTATTGGTGCATTGTGAGTTGCATTTGTCTGACATGGCTGCTTTTCTGGCTGTGTGCAGTATGAAAGATGCTGATGTATGGTGAAAGGATTAAATTAAAATCAGGTCAATTTATATTCATCCAATATTACGTTTGGACACTATGTTAATCCAGTAAAGATAGCAGATATTGGCAGATATTATGCTCGAATAAAGCCTATTCACATCCTCATTCACTCCCTTCCACCAGTTTATAGGCTGGTATACGTGACCATGCTAGGGCTATCATTATGTCTTTTCAATTTCTCCATTTAAAAAAAGAACCATTTTCTAATTGAATTATGCAATTTGCATGCAAATGTTTTAGATTCCCCGACGGCTCCCTTTGACAATAAAATGAGCAATTTCTTTTCCAGTAAAGGTTTTAGGAATCATTGACAGGCTTTGCATGCTATGTTATTCAGTTATATTCCATTTTTTTTAATTTAATTTTGATAGTGACGGCCCTAGACTGCATTGATTTTGGAGCAGCAGTCCCACAAGTTATTTTAGAGGTTGCAGCAATGTCAGAAGGATGCAGTCTTATAGTGTTTGCAAGCTTCGAGCTCCCACAGTCGGCGCTGTAAGATCCCCATTAAGCGTTATTAGCAGCAAGGCAGCATGAGCCATTATCCTGATTGTATTCTCTGTGTCTGAGAACAAGCTTGCCTGATAAAGTCTCCCTCCCCCATCTCTCTCCATGAACCTTCATTCAGATGTTCTCCATGTAGGGCTCAAGGAACTGCAGGGATTAAGCCATTCTCACAGCTGTAGACGTAGCGGACTGGGCACTTAAGTAGGCCTGTCAGTCAGAAGAAGAGCCTCCACATGCTCAGCTGTATTATAGAGAAGCGAGTTCTGTATAAATGTGTGTGGGGGGATGTACAGTTGTGGGTGGGTTGGTGGGTGGCTGGTCTGCACAAGGACACTGTTTTCCCCTCCTGCTGACGCACATGAGAACTGCATTCAGTGTAAATCCGCCTTCGTACATCTTTGTCTTTAAGGGCAATAAAGACCATGGGGCTTATTATGTCATAATGCCAGTTTGTAAACAATAATTACATGTTAACAATAAGCATCACATTTTGATTTCACACAATAAACATGTATCAGCGGTAGTCAATTGGCAGTCACCAACTCACTGTATCCACCTATTTTTCTAGAGCAATGCAGGCGTATTTGGCTACCGCAAGTAGGTGGATTCATCTCGGTGCGAGTGGTGTGAACAGTCCTTGTGCACTCTTCCTCTTTAAGGGCATGGTGGGTGTGAGTTGTTGGCAGACCATCACGTTTCCATCTCTCCTCAGCACTCTGAAGAGCAAGGAGCTCTCGCCTGTGATTGGCCATAAGGCTGTGCAGGTGACGGGACCCACAGTACCCCCTGTCGGCGGACAGCAGAGCAACAGCCAGTCCCCCCACTCAGCCGAGCACAGCCCCCACACTTTGCGCAAAGGTCTGTCCTTTTCTTTTTTTGTAAAGAAGCAATTGATCACATGATTTTCCCCTTGCAATTAATGGGCCAGCACAGGCTTGGTGATTTTTGCTCTTGAGCTGCAATACTAAGAAGTAATGGAAGCTTATGCCCTACCTATTGGCATCTTACAAACTATGTGTCTGCATCATCCCATACTTGCCACAAATCTTGCTTCAAAGGGACAAAAGTATGGATCAAAATTAAGTCTCATTGCTAACTGCAAACTGCAAACAAGGGTTTTAATTATGTAACTTTTTTAGGATATGGCAGTCTGTGTTCAATATGTTATTCTGATTCTGACCTATTGGAGTCTATTTTAAATCACTTTACAAGCAAGTGTGCGATGAGTTCAGCATAATCAATGAGATAAGCACCCTGGACAAAAATTACTGACATGCATTATTTCATCTCTAATACATGGTTAAGAATCCCCTTGCATTAATGACTACAAGTCTGTTAGGTAAGAATTACACCAGTCTCTTGAACTGCTGTATATTTTAGCCCAACTCTAAGGTGCAAATGTCCAAATTTGTTAAAAAATAATAATAGTCTATAGAAACCTGTATGCAAACTTAACATTCTTTAGCAATATTACCCAAATAGAACACAAGTGATGGACCAATTCTGGTCCACACTTAATACTTTCATCAGGCACACTTACCTTGAATATAGTGATTACTGAATGGCCGAATCAGAGTGCTGAACTTAACCCAAACAAACCCAGTTTGTGGGGGAATTTATACATTTTGTAACATTCATCATAATAGGTTTCATTTAGGCCACATAAGACCCAGAGTTTAAACGCCATGACAAACCTACGGTGGCTTAAACGCCAAACATGTCTTGGTTGCTTTATGACATTTTGTATAGATTGGTGATTCTTCAACAATCTATATCTCCTACTAAAAATATAAATATATATGTATATATGAATATGTTTATGTCCAGTTATCAGTGAGCAATATGGAAAATGTGATGAAACCACACTGAATCTGTTTTCCCTTTCTTTCTTCCTCTCTCTTTCTTGGCAGCCTCTAAGAAGCTGGCCCCCGTGCCACCCAAGGTTCCGTATGGCCAGTCGGGGGGGATGTCAGACCAGTCCACAGGTCAGCCGTCACCGGTCAGCCTGTCCCCCACTCCCCCAAGTACCCCTTCCCCGTACGGCCTGGGCTGCCCCACAGGGCACATGTCCGCATCCTCCCCCGGGCAGGCCCCACTTGGGGCACCCCACTCTCTGTCCTCTCCCCCGTCTCTGACTGGTACACTCACCAAGTCGCGGCCCACCCCCAAGCCCAGGCAGAGACCCAGCCTGCCCCCTCCGCAACCGCCCTCTGTCCCCCCCAACGCCCCTCAGCCCATGGAGCAGGGCCTGCTGGACGGATTGTCCCCCGGGGAGAGCATGTCCACAGGTAAACATGTCTCTGTGGCAACAACGCGAACGGGAGGACAGCATCCCTCTCTCAAACTGTCTGTCTCACCGTCCTACGCAGGCGACGGACTGTGAGGAGCCTGGTCCTCTGTGAAATATGAAGTACTTTCGGTGTATATTTTGTTAATTCCTCCTGAGCATGGAGTGCCTTTAGATTCAGTTGCCTTTAAAGTATATAGTTGTTGACGGTAAAGCATAAAGCTCTTGAACAAAGGAACAAAAAGGGAATGTACTTAGACTGCTGGGACCTACATTACGCATCTTACCTGTAAAATCCAGTCTGAGTAATCTCCCCATTATTGTCAGACTCTGTTTTCTAGTTAAGGCTTGTGGTCTGTTTTATCATTCTTGTGGGCAGCTGTGTGGGCACTGACTGTATGTTTTCTCATGTGAGCCTCTGAGGTGTGTCTGTCGGTCATTTTCCTGATCACTCTGATTGATGTATGACTTTTTTGTCCCCTGCCATCGTCGTGCACCTTTGCAGCTGTGTGAGGCCAGGCACTGAGTGTGGGCTAAGTGTGAGGGGGACGTTTAGGGTAAGCCAGAAACCTACTGCACTGCTGCGCCCCACGCCGTAGCCTCATCTCACACCGTCGGGCCTGGTGCTGTGGCTGAGTCTGGGGCCTCCCGCAGCCTCTTCCCTCTGTACATTACGCCAGCTCTCTCATACTCACTCTATTGACCAGGAGTGTCCAGCTCTAATCCTGGAAGTCCTTAGTCCTGCATGGTTTGGGGATTTCCCTGTTCAAACATGCAGGCAGTTCAACTTGTTGTTTCTGAAAATTGCATGTCATGATATGGAGTTTCAGTTTCATCGCAGTGTGGATAAATTACATGGAAGTCATTTAATCTGGTATTACAATGATGAACCTTCTGTTGTGTTTCTACTATTTAAATTCCTCTGCTATTTGTAGGAAGGACATAATCGAGCATGCTAACATGGCCAACACTAAATGGAAGATAGTAGCCACTAATTAAAATTGATGTTCTCTTTCAATTATTAGCAACATTAATTATCATCACAGCAACATTAATTAACATTACAGCACCACCATACATGCTTTGCTGTGGACTCTAGCCTGTTTACTTCTACTGTCATGTATTAAAAAGGTAGTAGCTGTACAGGCTTATTGAAATGTATAGTATTTTATTACCACTGACTTTTATACTAGTAATAAACTTTTAGTAGGTTTAGTGGGTGTGTTAGAGTAGGAAAATGACCGAACTTTGCTGGACTCTGGCCCTCCAGGATCAAAATGGTCACACCTGCTATACTCTCTTTCTGTCTCTCTATCTGTCTCTCTCTCTATCTGTCTCTCTCTCTCTCTCTCTCTCTCTCTCTCTCTCTCTCTCTCTCTCTCTTTTCGTGGAGCTGTCTGCTGCTGCCTCATTCTGTCCGTGTTTAGTTTGTGCATGGTGTTGGGATTGGCCTGTGCATGGCTTAATGGACCTCCCAGGGGGGGCCAACATTGCCAACGTCGTCGCTTTCTGAAGTCCATCGTAACGACCCCCGTCTCCTTGACCCCACTCCCACTCCCCTTCAGACTTCTCCCCTAACAGCCATGTGGCAGCTTCTCACTGCGTGGGTGGGACCCAGGTAAAACCCACCTTCTCTCCAAGCAGGGCCCTTCGCGGGGCAATTCTGAACACCCCACCCCCTCCACTCTGCTGTGCGTGTCCATCTCATTCTTACACAGGGGAGGTCATCGCAATCAGAACCCAGGCCATACGGCGGCTCCTCAGAGAGTCACGTTCAAATCAAGTGAAGAGATTCGCACCGTCCCCTCTTACTCACCTTATACTCATCCCATTGTCTCTGTGTCAAAAGTATTTTGGTCACTGTGGTGGATGAACGTCAACTGTGATGATTGTGTCGTCATTGGTTGAATGCACAAAGATGAATCTGTTATCAATTGAAAGTTGAATCCATACCTTTGGACAGCAGAGGATGACTCTAGTGAGCAAGTCCATTGGTTCGGTATGACAGAATCCCTGTGTAGAATGTTAGGGAACAAACCCTCTTTCCAGACATATCCTTCAATGAATCGCATTATTAAACCCTCCCAAGCTGACTTTTCCTCCAAGATGGACCTCGAACTGAACTTGCTCTCCCTTCTTCTCTCCTTGTCTTTCTTCTTCACCCATCATCACCCTCATCACCATATCCTTCTCCTACCCGACTTGTGTCTGTCCTGCTTGTTATCATCCCATGCTTTCACCTTCACCGCCATTGCCGCCATTATGTCAGCAGATCTCTTCAGTTTGGAAATCCCCTCCATCAATGTCAATCTGGACAGCCTGCTGGACGAGTTCAGGGTGGGCGCGACCTGCCGGAGCTCCATGGCTGTACTTGACCACTCTCCAGAGGGGGAGCCCCTGACCGAGGAGGAGTCCCAGAGCACTACGCTATAACCCCTGAGCCCAGCCAGCAGCAGCCCAGCCCTGCCTAGCCCATCTTCTGCTAAGGCCCTGCCAACCACAAGGCCTCCACCAGCTCTCCCCCCTTCCTTCCCTGCCTCTTCTTTGGAACTGGACCCCGTCCTCTCCCTTACAAAAACACACACAGACACCTGTTCCAACGTCTTCACTGATAAGTAGATATGATACGTGATAACATCTACACAACTCACAACTTGTGCCATAGCAGAACCAATGGAAGGAGAACTATCGGAATGTTGCAGATTGAGTTTATTGTGTATTGTGGACATTGTGCCACGCTTGTTTTCTCTCTGGTCGATTCTGCTTTTTTTTCTTTCTGCCTTATAATCGAAGCCTGAGGTTGAATTGCAATACAGTTGGACGCAGGAGGGTGTTTGCTGACTCTAAAAGAACCTCACTTTACTCTTTGTGCTGGAAAGCATGAGTTCATGGCACCCCCTCATGGTGTGAGAGGGTAGTTCTTGCTCGTATTCTTTACAGGGTCCAAGGTGGTAGACTTGTTTCATTTCTTGTAGATGAACTGAAGACATAAAGCATGCAAAATTTCTTTACGTTTTACAATGCAGAGGCCTCATTTGGCTCTTTTACTCTCTGTCTCTATCTCTAGCTCTATCTCTGTCTGTATCTATCGCTCTGTCTCTCTGACATGCACGCAGTCCTATACACATCTCTGCTTTGATATAGACAATGCCACCGATTCCTGTTTAAATGTTTAATGTGCATTCACCCAATCTAGCACATTATGAAGGGGTTCGTAACACACCAGTAACACAATGAGATCAGAGCTCACAGTGAATATTCTTAGTCTCGCTCTCCTAAAATGTGATAGGACTTAACATGAAGGTCAGCGGTATGCCATCCTTTACTCTCACTCCTCCGGTGCCAGGTGTGAAATCCATCAGTTCCTCTGATAAAGAGTGGTCAGACCATAAAGACATATTTTGTGCCTCCCAATCGGACTTCATTTATCAGGACTAGTGATTACAGAGTAATGACAGGTTCCACTCCTGTGTAAATACAAAGACTGTACATAAAGATCTGTAGATACGTGTTAATGAGAGGACAAATGTAAAGGCAAATATGAATTATATATTCATATGTGTGACATGCCATATTTATCTTGTATAGAGATGATGTTCTATAACTGAGTATTATTTTGTCCCTGAATACTTGTTGCCAGATTCACAGAGAGAGTGAGTGAGCTTTTGCACTTTTGTAAGCCATGAACACTAACTGTAATAATAGGAAATGCAGAATATGTCAAAAGTCAGAATTAAGACCTAGAGAAATCGGAACCTTTTGCAGGTCTCATTCAGCCTTAATCGACAACAGTGACGTTGCAATATGGCACAAATACATAAGTTGTAAACAGAACAACATTTGCTCTATAAATTGGACTTCAGATTGATTGTGAAATGCAATTGACCTGCTTTCAGATGCAGTGTGTTGTCCCAGTTAAGCAAGGACAAAGGTGACCAGCATTAAACAATAATAACTTTACTTATCTATTTGCAGCAAATTCCCGGCAGATGATTTACCTCATTAATGGCTACAAACCAAACATGGGTCATACTGAGGCACTTGTAGCAGGAGGCTCTCTCTAGTGAGTGAGGTTGTGCTTTGTAGCCATAAATGGGGTAAATATGTTGGTCACCAAAGTGACTTTCTTGCCTTTACTCTTCTCTGTCTTGATGGCTACTGCCACCTTGAGGGGCTTTGTTGTTTTTTAGTATATATTTCCCCATCAGATGTATATTTTATAAATCAATATTGCAGGCTATAGGGTACCAGGTTTCATCTGCCTTCTCTCAGTATGCTGGATTAGTGCTGCACAATATAGAGGTGATTCGGTATGTTGCTTAAACATATTGCTAATAGAAGATCTATTGAATCAGTGATGTTGCGTGATGACATTATGAAATTATTACATTTTGGATTCATGTCATTACCTTGATTCGTCACTCATTAGGAACTGTGATTGGTCAGAATAATCAACATGTAAGAAATGCTGTGATTGGCTTCACGCCTCGTTTGCAGATTACAGATGCGATATCAGTGTTGCATAGGCCCATATAACAGCACCAAATAGCAAACGATATATTGTGCAGCCCTATCCTAGGTTAGCGCATCAGCGCTACAGCCAAAATAAGGCTGGGGGAGCAGGTTTGATGGCCCGTCTTTTTAGTCAGTAAGACTCTGCTGCACAAACCGACAGACGCTACTGCAGTTTGTTGTGTCCGTTTGAAAGCATGCCGTGAATAGTGTCGGCGAAAGTGCAATTACACTTTATTCTGTTATTAACCTCGCTGGGAAGTGGCCATAAGCACACTGCTTCCTTACCATCATTAAGAGCCTGACTCCGAAAGGTTCCCGAACGTCATGGCGTCTATTCCTCTCTCTTTTCCTTTCTTTGACTGAGCGTTAGTGTACTTCAGGGACAAGAGGACTTCTCTGCTGAAATGTATGGTATGCCTCGGTGTGCATTCTCAATTACTTCTATTATGATGATTATTGGTGACTGAGTACTCTTTTTAATAGATGTAGTGATTACAATGATAATTGCAAGTGCCCTCACATTAGCTATTTATGTCCTGAAGCTAATAGCGAGATTTGTGTGTGTGTACTTGAGGTTTTTTTTGTTTTGTTTTGGGTTTTTTGTTTGTTTTATTTTTTTGTCTGTGCTGGTTTCTTCAGTGTTCTATGAAGAGTCAGATGTGCATTTGAAATAAAGAGTGATGACTGAATGTGATTGGACCTTTACCCTGACCCTGCACTGAGGTAAAGGCTTTGACAATACCTTTTTAGCAGCTGCAATAGACGCATGGTTTGGTTTTTTTTGTTTTGTTTTTTTATTTAGGTGACACTTTTGCAGTTTATTTGTCCCCGTTACCAGTCACTTTGAATGCTTGTGTAAATGTTGATGGACTGAGGGAGGGGACTTACATGTGAATGCACGTGTCTGTTGGTCAGTTCTGAGACTGTCACAGAAGCATGCCAGAAACTGTGCTGTATTTGCATACAGCTGCTGTAACTGCTAGGACTGCTGTACCAGACTACATCAATCAAGGGTCACAGGGATACAGACATTTATACCATTAATTCCCACCACACAATCTGGTTGAAAAGAGTTGTGCCCAGACTGTAACAAATGATTCAGTGTTTTAACTTTAAAAAGTAGGTAACCTGATTTCCTTAACATTCTCTCAACTTAAAAAAATACGTTAATGCATTATTTAACATGTAGAATCTGTTTAAAACCCAGATTCTTGTTCTGTTAACGTGTTATCAGATGCTCAGTGAGCTCGAAATGTTAAGGCAACCAGGTCACCGACTTTTTTAAGTGAAAACAAAGATTTTTACAGTGCATGTTGTTACATATAAACGTTTTTGCACCAACCTTTGACCACCAGTTGCAAATGAACAATTGTCATTTTACTGTAAACTGCTGCTAACCAGTAATAATACTAAAATAAATACAGAAATAACCAAATTAAAGGATTGAACACATCAAATTCCAAAATAGGTCGAATTTCAAACTCTTGTTAACTTTGAGCAACATGTCAATTGTGGTGGAACTACTTTTTAGGGCGGAAGCAATTGTCAACATGAGATGGTGTTCAGGCTTCTTTGATTCCCTTTTTATTGCTTGTTTTCTAGGAGCAGTAAAACACTCAAGGTTGAGCGTTATTACAACGACGCACTCCCTCTCACCTCTTAGTGAACCACACTGAGTTCATCTAGGAGATTGTCTTCATTGTTAGGGAGGAGAGGCCACTGGTGAAATCATGCATAATTACAACAAATACCTGTAGACAATGTGGCCCTCGCCATGTGCCATTACTATAGAACATCCATTACAAACATGCCATCAGAACAAAGGATTTTCTTTTGCTTGTTTAATGATAGTCTCACATTTGCAGCACTTACATTTTACACCTCCTCAGAGAAATGGTCGGAGTGCAGCTCAGTTCAATAATGTGTTGTAATAAATGAAATCAAAAATGACACAAGAGAAATAAACAAGACAGGCTTTGCATATATAATCAAGTATCACCTGTTCAGAGCCCAGAAAGCTGTCTGTCGGCGTTCCCATTCTACCTTTTTTTTTTTCATCAGAGAGTGGATTTGACATTGCAATGCATGCACTTAGTCTCTTCTGATAATTCGTGCCACTTTCTTTCAAGACTACTAAATGTCATGGGTAGACTGGGGAGGGGGCCAGAAATATTAGATACATGTGAATAATTGGGTTTTTTAAAAAAGTAATGGGTTTATGTTTGAGTGCACAATGTCCATTGATGTACAGCCTCTCCTCTGCATTCATAACTTATGTACAAACTTGCCTGTAAGTCACTTCCCTCCCTTCCCCACCCCTCCCCTCAGCTTAGCATATCAGTGGAACAACACAGTCTGTACTGTGAAGCCTACCGCAATCCTGATCAGAATGTCAGAAATAGATATATATATTAAACTCTACATTTTTAATACTTCTGGTTTTGAGTGGTCTCTTCTGGTTGCTTGATTTTTGCTTCCAATGGGTTACCTATGAATAAACATACACCACAGAAAGAACGAAAAATCAGGATGTGAATGTAGAATAAAAATGGGCCTTGTTTTCAAATGTATTAATAAAGCTAATGTAGCACGATACTATAGTATGGTATTATACCATAGTATACTATACCATTCAGGCATATTTCTGAATATAGTAGCGTATTACTCTTATATACTAATATACAACTGTATAGCATAGAATTAAATAAAGGCACCAGATGAGGTTCTTTGGAGCAATGCCAAAAAAATGCATTTGGTTCCATAAAAAAGTCTTTCTATGGATTATTCTTTTGAAGAACTGTTTTGTATGTGAGGTGTGTGAAGAGCCTTTTAAAATGTAAAGAACTTCTCTACCAGTTAAAGGTTTCTCCTAAAACGAGAACATCTAAGTTGAGAACTATTTAGAAACCTTTATTTATAAGAGTGTAGGTCGTGCCATTTTACTTCCATTATAAGACAAACAAGGCAGCTATGAACAATGATTAATACCTCAGGCAGCTTCATTTCAGAAACTTTGACCAGACTGAACCAGGCTGACCGGACAGAAAATGCTGTGAGTTATATATATATATATGTGTATATATATATATATATATATATATATATATATATAGTACTGTACAAAAGTCTTAGGCACCTGTGCAAATTGTTTGAAGTCATTTCTATCAGCAGTGGCTTCTTTCTGCAGCAAAACAGCTGAATATTAGAATCAATGCAAACAAACAAGCAATA